>RCWM02000202.1:600000-767500 GCA_003667255.2 Euschistus heros
TGAATTAGTTATTATAGCGATGAAGCGTTAATTAGAAAAATTAATTTTAAATTCATTGGATCGATTGGCTGTAACAAGAACTGTTTACTTATAACATATTTTTTCCTTGGCGTCGAAACTTGAAGTGGTGGCTTGAACGCTGAACTATGCTTAAAAACCCTAGTTAACATTTTCATTTTATAACCCTTGAATTAAAGTAGATATAATTGTCCGAATAGATACGAGAGATATATAGGTCCTTTCAGAATCCATCTAATTTAAAATAAAATGTATTCAAACCACATATGGCATAGCTATTTTGATAAATCTAGCGGTCAATTTTTTTTTTTTCATTTAAAATGTCTATGCTTGATCAATGTTAAGAATGTGAAAAAACACTGTATTCCTAATAAACGTTATAAAACCAATCCCTCCATTATTTGAGAAGTATAAAAATTAAGACATTTAGGATTAGTTGTACACAAAAACATTTATAAAAATAGCCAAATCCGTACAATATCATGCAGAAAAACCCTGACTGAGTTATTAGTTTTGACCCAACAGACTAAACTATCTCAGACTAGAACAGTATGTGTGGGTTGGAATAATTGGAATTGAAAAATAAAATTAAATAAGTAAGAGAAAACATAAAGAAATTTATATCTTAGAATTATACCCAAATAATGAATATCATGAATTATTGTTATATAGAATATTGCTATCTTTACTTAGACAAATTAGTAAGCTGTGTATGTAGTAACCCAATTAAGTTGGGCAGCAGTATGTTTTTTTTTGTTAATAAAGCATATCACTCTCTAGGCTTAAGTATTAAAAACTTCAAACGACAGCAGTATTTTATTTTAAATAATTTGGCTGTTCTATTCGAAATCAGATGTTTTGGATTAATAGTATTTTTAAAGATTAAATAGAAACAGGAATAAATTTCATTTCGTTACCTTTTTTTCATTTAACTGTATCTCTTGCGTATCGCTCTATCTATTTCTCTTGAGAAGAAATTGTTGCATTGAATTACATGCAATTACATTGAATCATACGTAATATATGATGAGGCTACTATTAATATTATACTGTTTATGTTACATTATCTAAGTAAGTCTGCTAAATATAAAAAAAAAGAAGACATTGCAGTAAAAATGTCAGCATAAAGCAATATTCAAATGGCTTTTATTTTATGTAGAATTTGTTAAGAATAATGGAATGTGAAGTAAAAACTAAATCCACTGTACTAATATATAATAAAATTAAATAACATATTTCTCGAAATTTTTAGATGAAACTTTTTATGGAATTTTACATTAAGGTCTTCTTTTTAAACTAAAATTTATTCCTACATACAGCGTATATAGGATTCTTCGTTTCTTTCTCTCTGACTGATACTTAGTTTCTTTGTTCGACTCTGATCAGAAATGTTAATTATACTATTTTTGCAGACCCTTAACAAACATAGATACTAGAATAAATAATTATGAGATTCATACGGCTAAGATTAAAGGAAAGTTAAATGAGAGATCTTGTGTAAAACAATTAAAATTAGAAAAGAGTATTGAGAGTTACACAATTTAATTTATTCTAATCCTTGCCGCTTATCTGTTACTTTAGATTGTTTGGTGATGGTTTACAGCTCTCATAAAATTGTAATAGAATATAGAATATATAGAAAAAAATAGAATATACATTGTGACTCTGCTATTAAATAATATACAATTTTATTATATTTGTTCATTTAATTTTCATAAATTGATTACATTAAGATAAATTATAGAGATAACTTTCATATTGACTGGTGTAATCAAATGTAAAATTTCGTTACGTTGTTTGTCTAATTTATAGAAAATATCTAACTTCATTAAGCTGTTTTAAATTTCTCCATTATTATTTATTTATTTTTTTTTACAATTTGATTTAAAGAGAGTAAATTAGTAAATAACCTCAAAATATATGTAATAATAGAAAATGTTAAAAGTTTTTAAATCGAATTATGTTAAAAAAAAAAAAAAATTGAAGTTAAAAAAAACTATTTTGAAATAAAAATTAACAACTAATGCTTTTTGTTTTTTTTATATCTATCTATTGAAATTTTTAATACTGTACAATATATATATATATATATATATATATATATATATATCGAGTAAATGTACTGATAACTATTACATAACATGAGAAAACGAAAAGGACTTCTCATCAGGGTCCCTTCAATAAAAATTCCCCACTAGGTCTCTAGGCCATCTTCTTTTCAGACGCCACAGAGGATTATCGGGAATGGAGTGGGAAACAAGTTGTGAAGCTAGTGGATTTGAGTGGTTATGGAGCTTACTATGAAAGGATAGGTATCTAGTTTGGGCTAAATCAGCAATATATGGAACATTAAGATCATTATGGATAAGTTTATTGGTTACAAAGAAATCAGCATTGAGGAATTTCCTAAGGCTTTTGGATTGCAAGAATTGTGCACGAGATGAATTGGATGGTTTAGTGGAGCCCCAATGCTCAATTCCATATGTCCAAATAGGTTTGGTCACAGATTTTAGATTCCTAGAAAAAATATTGAATTGCCTATAAAAAGGAACTCGTAAATTGTAATAATAATTCGAATATTACTACACAAATTACTGCTTTTAAAATAATATTAATCATATGCATTTTTTTCCAGACCTCATATGTTATAAACATCAGCTGCTTTGTCTAAATCAATTTTAAAATAAATCAAGTAGTTAGCATTTAGACGAATAAGGGAAAGGATATTGATTCAGATAGAAGAAAATTACATATATTAATTTATTACAAAACTTTTATTTATTATGAATGAAGTAGCCTATGTTTAAGGCAGATGGCTAACTGATTATAATAAAATTTTCCTAACATATACTAAAGGCTCCTGGTTTATGTGGGCGTCTGTGTGGGGAGCGACCATGTAGGAGGACATCATAACTTTAAGAACTGAATCGTAAAGCAGTATACTGTTTACACATTCCTACCTGAACATCTTCTTTGTACCGGCAACAATGTATGTCTGTAGTAATGGGTTGTGCTATTTAGGTAAATTCTATGTAAAGACTTATCTTTGTTCTTTAATGTATTTAAAAAACAGTATTTTTTTTAATTTATTTTTTTCGCCTGTACTCCTTAGGGTCATCGTACGTATTTAGTGGCTATTTGTATAAATAGGCGAGATAAATCTATACTATTATATAAAAGGAAAGCTATTTTTCGTTTGTGATCACTAAAGACCGGATTACCATGGAATTTTACGTTTTGGATCCTACAGCACATATTTGAACATTTTAGGTTTTAATTGCCATGTACTTTTTAATAATTCATTTGAAATATTAGTTTTTTTTTAATTTATCATTTTAAGAAAAGTTGCCATTTATTTTGAAATTATCAACAATAACATTTACCTACGGTTTCCTATTATTTTTTTTTAACTCTTTGAAGAAATGGAATAATGATGAAAAACGTCTTCTTTTTATTAGCATTCTTAGAATCTCAATTGAAAAATAACATGGTTCGTTGATTATTCTATAGTCCGGAACGGAAAAGTTCGGATTCGAAATTCCGACCTTGGTCAGTTACAACTTGAACAGGCGTCCCAAAACGGCTAATCCAGTGGGTCCAGAACGCTTTTGCGACTGTCAGTGCAGATTGATCCGCAATTGGAATGGCTTCTGGCCACTTAGTGAAACGGTCGATGCATGTCAAGAGGTATTTCATGCCGTTCGACAACGGTAGGGGGCCAACGATGTCGATGTGAATAAAGGCAAAGCGTTCATCTGGCGGTGTGAAGTGCTGAAGAGGGGATTTCTCGTGTCGCTGTATCTTTGTTTGTTGACATGTAGCACAGTTCTTTACAAAGTCCGTGACAAATTTAGACATATGTGGCCAGACGAATCTTTTTCGGAGTTGATCAAGAGTAGCTCTACGGCCAGGGTGTGAAAGATTGTGAAATTTAGCGCAAACTGCCGATCTTAAGGATTTGGGAATATACGGTCGTAAGTATCCAAGGGACGTATCGCAGTAGAGTGAAAAGTTGCCTGGCAGTGTGGTTGGTGCTAGGACTAAGTTGGTCGATGAGTCGTGGAGCCTTGGTAGTTCCTGGTCTTCCGTTTGAGCCTTGGCGATGTCAGTTTCGTTCAGTAAACTATTGCTCGCTAGTGCTTCAATCCGTGACAAGCAGTCGGCTACTATATTCTCTACGCCTTTGATATATTTGACCGACGTGGTGAACTGAGAAATATACGAGAGTTGTCTGGATTGTCTTGGAGCAGCCTTCTCAGTCTTTTGTTGAAACGCGTAAGTTAGCGGGCGGTGGTCGGTATAACAGGTAAAGGGGCGGCCTTCCAATAGATATCTGAAATGTTTTATGGTTTCATACAAGGCCAGTAACTCTCTGTCATAAGTAGAGTACCTCTGCTGCGTGGGTGTAAGCTTCTTTGAGAAGAAACCCAATGGTTCCAACGTCGAATGGTGGATCTGGTGGACTACTCCGCCAATAGCTGTATCCGAAGCGTCTGTTGTGACCGTGAGCGGTGTACCTTGTCTAGGGTGTGTGCGAGAAGAGTTGCTCTACAAAGGTCGCTTTTCGTGCGTTCAAAGGCGTCTGTCATCGATTGAGTCCATTCTATAGACTGATTGTCGGTTATGTCATGAGGTAGGTGTAGAGGAGCCTGTGTTTGCGCTGCCTGAGGCAAAAACCGACGATAAAAGTTCACCATTCCTAGGAAGGTACGGAGTTGTTTTGCTGTCCTCGGCTTAGGAAAATCGGATATAGCCTTAATTTTGTCTAAACGAGGCCCGCAACCGTCTTTTGTTATTCTATGACCTAAAAAGTGTACTTCCTCCTGAGCGAAAAACACACTTGGAAATGTTCAACTTTAAACTGTGTTCGGTAAGTCGCTGGAATATGCTACGGAGATCGTTTATATGTTCTTCCATAGATGACGAGGCGACTAGGACGTCGTCCAAATATGTAAATTGGCAGTTTAGCCCGCGGAGGACTTCGTTAATAAATCTTTGAAAGGTTTGTGCAGCGTTACGTAATCCGTATGGCATGTAGGGAAATTCAAATGAGCCGAATGGTGTTGTAATGGCAGTTTTGCAAACGTCTTCTGGTGCAACTGGAATTTGTTGGTAAGCGTGGGCCAGGTCCAGGGTTGAAAAGATGGTTTTGTTTTCTAAAAAATTAGTACAATCTTGAATATTAGGTAGGGGATACCTATCAGGTATAGTTATGTCATTTAATTGTCTGTAGTCCCCACAAGGTCTCCAAGTGCCATCTTTCTTCCTTACTAAATGTAGTGGGCTGGCCCATGGACTATCTGAAGGTCGACATAGCCCCAAGTCGAGCATATTGTCAAATACTGTCTTAGCTGCTGTTATTTTATCTGGTCCTATCCGTCTGGGTTTGGAATATATTGGAGGTCCTATAGTTTTTATGTGGTGTTGCGTGGAAAATGGACGGGATAGCTGAGGCGGGAAATGACCGGATATTTGACCAAATTCGTGAAGAAGGCAGCTTATAGGTGACGTCGGGTTGAATTTGCTGATAGGAGTACTTGGGTCATGTGGTGAGCTGTGCTGGATGGTGGAAACACATGTCATGTTGAGTCCGTCTATAAGTCGTCGGCCGGGCAAGTCAACTACAAGATTAAAATGAATTAAAAAGTCCGACCCGATAATCGGCTGCTGGACATCGGCTAAAAGGAAAGTGTAGGTGAAATGCTTTTCGGGGCCGAATGTGAGCGTCAACTTTCGTTTGCCGTAGACATTGATACGGGAGTCGTTAGCTGCATAAAGGTGTTGTTGAACAGGGTTCAAGCGATCCGAAGATCTCGGAGGCAAGAGAGAGACGTCCGCTCCTGTATCAATGAGAAAACGAAGTTTTGTCGTCGTATCAGTTAAGAAAAGGCGACAATTGGGGCCGTGGCAGGAACAGGTCGCCGCTGAACCCTGGCTATTTAGTTTTTTGAAATGTACTTGCAGGGAGCTACACATTTCCGTGCCCTGTCTCCGAAAGAGGAATGGTACCAACAAAAGCCGTCTTCCAACGGTCTCTGACGTAAGATGGGAGAACGCCGGCGTGATCTAGAAGAGGAGCGAGAGCGGTGGTATCTAGTGAGATTTCGAATTTCTTGTGTTAATGCCGCGATTTCTGTGTAAATAGGGTGGTTTTGACTTTGTAGTTCTACATTGGATACGGATGGCTGAGGTTGAGATACATCTAAAATTTTATCTGCGGCTGTAGCTAATTCATCAAGAGTAGCGGTATGCATAACTTGTAGTATGGATTGTGTAGTTACGGGTAGCCTCTGGATCCATAGCTGCTTTATAATATCCTCGCCGGTATTGGGAGAGGCTAAGGATTTCATATTCCTTAGTAGTATAGAAGGTTTTAAATCTCCTAACTCGAGGCCGGATAATAGTTTTCGCAAGCGTTGTTCTTCAGAATCGCTGCAACGGGAGACTATAGCTTTTTTAAGTTCGTTATAAGACGGGGGGGGGTCTCGCTTAATAACATCGGCAATAACGGTCAGCATGTTGCCGTCCAGTGCTGATAATAGATGGTTATATTTAGTTTTGTCTGCTGTCACATGGGCGAGTTCGAACTGGGCCTCAAGCTGATTGAACCATAAAGTTGGGTCCGGGGCCCAAAAAGGGGGTAATTTTACGCTGACGTGATTAATATTGGGTGCTGGGGCCGCGTTTAGCTTTAACTCGAGTGCCGCCAATTGCCTCTGAAGGGACAGAAATTCTTCAGCTGTCGGTGTGCTCATATTAAAATAATAGAAAAAAAAGTTCTTACCAACAGAAGGCTTTAACTGTTCTTCTCGGGGTCACCAGTATAGTTATCTTAAATAAGATTAAATAAAACCAACAAGATTGAATTATACAAGAACGTATTCAATTAGTATGACCAGGTTAAGCAATGAGGCACACTATATCTTTTATTAATAAAAATAATCATGTGGTAATAATAATTACAAAGAGGTAGTAACAAGAAACTAAAGGAAAAGATATCACCACAGTCCTTATGGGTCAGAATTTTTTTATTTTAAATTATATAATATGTTTAATTTAATATTAACATAACGTTATGGAAGAGTAGTACTTCTTTAACCTATACCAAAGAACACATAAATATGGAAAATTAGACGACCGTCAACACAAAATTTGGAAATATTTTCGAATAACTTTGGTTCCTATTTTCATTGATCACCGAGACTTCAAGTTTCTAGATGGGTTGAAGTTGCTTACTTGTTTGAACTTACTGACAAGACTTCAGCACCGAAGGAGGAAGATCAGCCATCCGCCAAGAACAGACCCTATCCCAGCAGATCCTAAGAAATTTCTCGTAAAAATGTCTAGAATACTTATTACTTATATTTATGAGAGAGAGAAATAATCAAAGATCATACTGAATAGTTGTTTAAAATTTAAAGAGGTATATTCTTAAATTAGTATAAAGTAGCTAGCATAAAGGAAAGGCGATTTCAGGATTTGGTATAAAAGCGGAAGTCAAATTCGAATTTAAGGACAAACGGCTTGGTATGCAGTCTAGTCGAGAGAAACTTAATTTAAATAAGGGAGGAATACGATTAATTCAGCTAAAAACGTCATTGTCTTATTGACTTTCACATTACACATAGATAGGTAATGTGCAATTCAGACTTTAGGACTTATTCATATTTTTTTTCTATTTATAGTAGCTTGAATATTTTATTTATTTAAACTGTTTTCTTAATATATATCTAAAAAACCCAAAAATGGGACCTTTTCTCCTCCCCCCGTAAGCTCACTGCTTAAGGGTAGGGACATATAATATGTTTATCTTCTAACCACTCTTAACGAAGTTATGAAGTCAAACATTATCACATATTTTATGCACACCAGAATACGTTTATTGACTGGACTAGAGGAAAAGCGGAAGGGCATCTTGAAAATTTGGGGTTCTTGATTTACTTTTTTGTTCTTTATAGTTTTCTTTGAGAACTAGTAGTTTCAAAAAGTCTTTCCTAGCCTCCTAAGAACTTATGCTAAATGTTTAATATTCGAAACTAGTCTTTCAATAAAAAAATCAACAATCCTTTTTGTACTGAACCTTCTAGGCTATCACACATATTTCAAGAAATTATTATTATATTAAAGTGATGGGGAAAGCAGACAGTTATTGACACCTCAGGTAGTTCTTGGCACCCTAACTTGGAAATTAAAATAAAAACTAAAAAAACAAATTAATTACATTCCCTTTAAATCTTACAACTCAACTGTGTTAAAACACTTCTAATTATGTCCATATTTTAAAAGATATCCTTACGGTGTCAATAACTGATTAAACATTAGTCACTATCTTTTAAAATACATTCCAGTAATAATTTTGGTGTTACCTTTCTTATTTAGCTTATAGAATAGTAACTAAGGAAAAATAGCTATAAATTTCAACTTTATTGAACTATTTTTTCTATAATTATAGTAATGATAATGCTTAAGGGTGTCAATAGCTGCATGGTTAACCCTTTAAGCGAAATAGGTACTCCGTTTTCACAACTAAAAAGTAGATAACTGTTTTTTTTATTTTATTTTTTAAAATTTAATATGAACATACTATGAATACATTTTTATATCCACGCTATGAATATACATAAATTATATATAAAAAATGATAATAATAACTTATCATTGCTAAGAAATAAAATAATATACAAAAACTTGATATTATCTCTCTTATGATAAAATACTTCCCTCTAAAAAAAAATACATTTCGTATGATTCATTCAGTTATTAAATAGAAACTAATTTGGTAGTAAGTTCTATGTTTTAGTCTAAGAGCTTGTAGCTTTTAACAGATCCAAGTCATTATTGGCAACCTTTTCATGCTAATCTTAAATTGTGATTCTAAAAAAAAAAAAAACCTTAGTGAAGTAACTTACATATAACTAATGTTATTTTACATAAATTTGAATATACAAGATTTCGCATTTTCGTTACAAGAGAAAACTGCCGGTCCCATTTTAGATCTTTCTAATAAGGGCAATGGAAGGTTTAATGTTATTATAATGATATGTGGAAAGGACCAACCTCTCACCGTCTGCGGAGGAGATGGTATCGACGTCTTAGCCAGGGGATACAGTTAATCGTGTACTCCGTTCTCCGGCGAAGCCCCAGATGAGCGGGGACCTCTGGATATGAAAGCCGTGGGAGAAGGAGTTTGTTTTTGAATGCACAATGACCGGGTTGCTTTACATATGAATCGGGGGCGCTCACGTCCCAAGGGCATCCCTCTCTGGGGTCATCTGAAGCAGCTTCTTCAACGTTGGCTCTATGGAATGCTGGTGTCGGGAATATGGTGGCATTACTTTTTTCAGGAATGGCTTTTATAAGAAAAAAATAATAGTAGGTAATAACATATATATTCGAAAAAGACACAAAAGATGAAAAAGTAATACATAAAATCACTTAGAAATGTAGATTGTAGGCGGTATGCAGTCATAGATACACAACAATTTAAAATGATATTTTAATTTATAATGCCGACGTTTCGACTTGCATTACATGCTTTCATCAGGGTTTCAGAGAGAGTGGCAATTTGAAAGTGATACAAGTAATAGAAAATTGAATATTTATTATTAAGATACGAAGTAATGCTGAAATATATCAAAATGCCGAAAATATATCAGATGTAATGAGAAAAAGAAGATTGATGTTTTTTGGACTCTTATATCGAATGCCTAATAGTAGATTGAAAAGTAAGATTTTCATATATCTGTGGAGTAAGAAATCAACAACAAGGTGGATCAATGAAATAAAAATGGATTTAAAAAAAAAAAAAAAAACAATATAAAAATAGAGGAAATAAATAATGGAGAAGACTTTCGGCGAACCGTATTGAAAATGGAGGGATTCCAGGGCAGGGAAGTGAAAAGGCCTGGTGCAAAATGGTCTGAGGGCAGAAAGAGGACACATGGTGAACAGATGAAAGCGTACTGGAAGAAAAGTAAAGAACAAGGAAGAAAGAATTGAAATTGGCATGTGGTCCTCTGCTAGCCAATTCGAAAAAAAAAAATTACAGATTGATAGTCTAAAAGGTGTAGAAATAAATTATTTTCAAAGGAAGTAAGCGAAGCAGCTTCAGGGATAGAAGTGGGTAAGGAATTCCAGAAGGATGTAGCACGAAGCAGAAGGATTTTTCAAAGGAGGCAGTTTTATGTGAGGGGGGTATACAGGTTAAAAGGTTGGGATCTACTGTACTATAGGTGGATAGAGGAACGCAAAGTTAATAATTCAAGAATATAGCAAGGTTTTTTGTTTGTTAGAGATTGAAATAGGAAAGTACCCAGAAATTATTGTCGTTGAAATATAAGAAAAACTCACCGAAAACATGTGACCCGATTGGGCATCAACAGTGTTTGCAAGTAGTTAACTGACACTTTGTTGATATTAGTACATTGTATAGAGTAGTAAATGTCTATAAAAAAATATCATCTTAAGAATTCACTAATATTAGTTAATTTGAATATAATTATTATAATAAATTATAATTTAATCTACTTTCGTTTGCTGCCTGAATTCTTTTTGTTTTGGGGTAGAGAACTTTTACACTTTTCAAAAACATGACTTGGAAGACCGAGACAAGGTAGTTTGTCGTCTCAACTGTGAAGTTAATGTATGGCCCTTAAGCGTAGTTTCTTATGACATATCACAAATGCGACCTTTTTTCCTGCCTAGGCGGAGAGTTTCGGCTTGACTAATGATCCTTATAAATTGCCGTGGGGGGAGGGGGGAGACAACTCCTTCAGGGTCAGCCGATGGAAGTCCGAGGGACAAAGTGCTTTCTTTCCCAGTTTTTCATGAAGCAGCTTCAGGAAGGACAAAAGACAGCCATTAGAAAAGCAGGGCGGGAAAGACTTAATGCTTCATCCCGCTCCTTCCCAACCCATTTCCTCAGAAGCCGACCCTTTAGCCCCGAGGAGCAGAGAATTAAGTAATTTGCAGTTCTTTGTTTAAACGAGGTCTCACTGCGTTAACTGTAATTATACATAACGGAAATGGCATTATAATTTGAGAAGAGAAACAGTTCTTGAAATGACTTTAGAAGACATTTTCTTTAGGAAGTAGTTATGCCAGCCATTCGTGGCTCGTTGTTTGATGTAGCTTTATCACGTTGTGACTTAACTCGTAATCTTATTTTAGTTTTATAAGAATAAAATGAAAAAAAATACGAAAAAAAAGTAAGAGAGAAAAAAAATAAACAGAAATTTATATCTTACAATTATACCCAAATTACGAACATCATGAATTATTGTTATATATATATATATATATAACGTTGCTATCTTAAATGAAACAGATATGCTGTGTATGTAGCAACCCAATAAAGTTGGGCAGCAATATGTTTTTTTTATAATAATAAATCATATACGTCTTTCGCCCTGAAGCCTTATATGCTTCAGAATGTCTAGTATTCAACCGGAAGGACTCGCGGACAAACATGAAATCCAAGAGAGAAAGATAATGAGGAAGATACTAGGACCAGTTTGGGATGGGGAACAAATACAAAAGGTGACCTAATCAAGAGCATATGTACTGTGAAAGAATCACGGATATAATTAGGAAAAGGCGTCTGGCATTTTATGGGCACATCTCCAGAATGCAACCTTCCAAGTTGACAAATCAGCTCCTCAGTTACTGAAAAAGAAGGAAGACCAAATCACCATGGTTGTTAGTGGTGGTTCCACGACAAACCGCCAAGAAAGAAAACCAGAGCCTAATTGACACAGGAGAGGAAGGAACTACAGAGCCAGAGAATCCGTGACTTCTGGGCCAACATCGAAGTCTGACCCAAACGCAACAGTTGAATGTCGTGGTCCTTACGAAACAAGAAGAAAGAATATCTCTCTCTAGTTTAAAAATACACGCACTTACTTACTTAAACTCATACGGAAATACGCCATACAAATGCACCGTGACTTCGAAAAATAAGTACCTCAAAAAGAAAATACAAATGTATCAATTAATAACACTAAGAATAATCACGAAATCATCTGGTGACATCACAAACCACTTGTCTAAGATTTTCATGTACCTACAGTAAATGAACATTCACAGGTATATGTATAACTATTTATGACTTGTTAACGACTGACATACCCTAGAAACACTCTCAAAAGGGTAAAAAGAAGCTGGAGTTATCTACTCAAATAAATCCTATTTAATTCATTCCAGGAGGAGGTATTGTTAAATACTACTCTCCCTCATCTCTACAAGGCTTGTATTGGCTTGTATGTTCATCAAATCCAGTTATTATAAAATCTGTGAATAAATAATTGAAAGCGAAAAAGAAAAAAAAAATTAGTTTATTTTTTTTTGGATGATTGTATTCTAATTATCTTCGTAGAGCATTAGTAGTGGAGGATCGTTTCTTACTGATTTATCTACTCTATTAATGACTCAGTTTTTCGTAGTGGTCCAAAATTCCGAATTTTGGCTATTGTTATGTGTGAATATTGTATATAAGTGATGTAAAGTTAAATATTAGGAAGTATGATAGACTATTTGATGAAATATTTGTCACTTCAATCGGGGTTTCTAATTTTAATCAATTAATTAAATTATTTAATCAAGGCGTTCTTTGCTGAGTTGCTACTGTGGACTCGGGACTTCGACTTTTCTAATATCTATAATTATTGTCAGATACTAGTGAGTAGTTGTTTACATATTATTGTAATTAATTTTCTTAAATTGACTTATTGTATGTAAATACATTTCTAAATATCAATAAATAGTTTAAAAAAACAGGATTTACGAAAACGATCAAAAATACACTACTAAAAAGTGCACAATTTTAACTTTTACTTTTTCACAACAGCCTGGGATTTATCTTCTTAAATAAAATGTGTAAAATGAATTATTTTTTTTGTTCTTTGTCTGAACTGTAATTAACTTAAATACTAGATATCATAAATAATAAATAATTTCTACTTTATATTAACTTATTACTTATCATGTATTAAAGGCCGTGGTATCGATAATGATTATTGTATTCACACGGATAGCCAGATCAGCATTTTTAAGATCAAAAACATAAATTTACTTGAATTCCTAGTAGAAGAAATCAGGCGAGAATTGATTTCTTGCAACAGTCAAGGAATAAAAATTTCCTACAAATGGATATAAGTCCATGCAGGCTTTCTAGGAAGTGAGCGGGCAGATGTAGAAACTAAAAATGCGGCTAAGGATACTACCATTTAATAAAGCACCGATTAGTGCAGTTAAGCACATTTTGAGAAAAACTACTCGACAAACTTTGAACGAAAAATGGACAAATTCGACAAAAGTTAGACATACGAATTCATTAAAACTTTATACGATAGAAAGAAAAATTAAAAAAACTGACTTACAAACTAACCAAATTTTTGACAGAACATGGTGAAACAAAAAGTTACTTACAAAGATTTAAACCTACTGACAACAGCATTTGCAACTGCGACGAACAGTGCAACAAACTTACGATCATCTTATTTATGACTGCAGATAATTGAAAAGGTACAGACACAAACTGATATCTGCAGCCCTACTGAACGGAGGCGAATAGCCGCCTTCAAAGAAGGACCTCATAGAGAAATACTTAGATGAGTTTGATGCGTTTGTGGAAATTGTCAGTCTGCCTGCATACCACAACAATCTACTTCTCTTAATTTTTTTTTATGTATTTTTTTCTTTGCAATCTTTTTTTTTAATTTTAAGTAACCTCTATTTCCATTGGTTAATTATTGTTTATATACTATGTTCACTCAATGTTAATTCCTATATTATTCTAAAATATTTTACATTATATATAACTTAATATATTTGTATACATATTTATGATAATACGCGTTATGTCGAGAGATGGGACGCGTAGAAATATATGTACCTATTGCAGGATCACTGCAATGTGAAAAAACTAAAGAACTTATTACTTGAATATTCATTTTGTAAAATAGATTTGGTTGGTTTTTTAACCCTCAATTATTTTTGTAATAGTAATTTATCTTTATAACGAGGTATCATTATCATGAATCGATAAATTTTGGTACAGGCACATCACTAGATTTTAGCAGAAATAGAAGAATAATTCGTCAAATGACTCGTTTTAAAATTAATTGTTTCACTTATGAAAGGACTTTTGCTGGCGGAATAATCAGAGAGGTTATTTGGACAAGACAAGGAAATGGGATAAATTCTTAAAACCAAACGAACGGACTTATAAATCCACGCTATACTTTTTTTTTTTTTTTTTTTTTTTTTTTTTTTTTTTTTTTTTTTTTTAAGAAGTGGAGCTTGAATTTATTCAGAACATTGCTACATTGCAACAGGGATGACATAAAGGGAAATATTCCAGGGCGTCTCTTCTCTCTACGTTTACTGCTCATCATAGCTATCGTGTTACCAGCCAGGTTGGACCATTTCGACTGTACTTCACGAAATTTTTATCAGGGATATTATGCAAATAGTTGCTGCCTCAGGCTAGAAACAATATGCATGAAGTTTAATGTCTCGCTATGAAGGAAGTACTAACTGGATTGGTATTCAAAAATACTGCAAGAGCTTCTCAAACTAACAACTGCAACTATAACTGTAACTGTTTATTTTATTTTTTAAATAAGTTGAGAATTCAGGAACATTATAAATATGATTTCTATTTCATTATTATTATTATAAGAGGAGGGAAAATATTCTCGAGGAATCACAAATAGTCTAGTGATATTGTATATTTTGGTATGCAAAAGGTTGGGTAGTTTGATTAATTTATTCATTTTTATTTTTGTGCTTGGGTGCTAAAATTAATGCTTTACACCTTGAAGTGCCACCGCTGGCTAATTGGTAGTGTCAAAGCGTCAAAACTCTCGACCAATTCTACGTTTCACCAAAATATCAGCAGTGCGGTTGGTTCTAAATGAAAGCTTTTTATATTCAGACATATACTAAGCTAAATGTTCTACAATTTCAGTATGAAATAAGCTCTGTCCTGTAAACGGCGACTAAGAATCAAGATTTCAAATTTTAGCAATTCTTTCAAAAAGTGGATAAAAAACTGTGTTTTTTTTTAAAGGATTTACTCTATATGGATTTTAAAAACGATGTTTTGAGGATACTTCATTGAGAATGATCTTAATGGTGAGGTAGTATGCTACAAACCTAACACACTTTTAGTGTTACTATGGCCAATGCTTCTATGTATAAATGAATGGCTAAATTATATCGATGCAAACATATTAGTCCAGTCAATGAGAGCTGAAATGAGAGTTGTAGAGTGTATAAAATATGCGATAATTTTTGACTTCACAGTTTCGTTAGGAGTAGCTATAAGGTAAACGTACTAAAAGTTCCCGCCCCTGGTAGGTTAGCTAAGGGTGGGGGGAGGGAAAAAGGTCCCAATTTTGTGTTTTTCGATTATATCTCGATAACGATAGTTATATCTAGAAAAATATGCTACATATTAGAATTAAAGCTAATTAAACTTCCTGAAAAATTGATCTTATACATATTTGTCGAAATTCCAACGGTTTTCGAGATATACGTTACTAAAAATTTTAGAGATAAAAAAAATGTTTACCTTACTTTTTTTTAAGAATTTGCTTTAAATACCAGAAACGTATGTATGAAATTAAAGTAAATTTAATGCTCTTCAATTTTAAATATAATATTTTTTTCTGAGAAACGATAATGAAAGGTGCTGGAAGCAAAAGTTTGACAAAAATTGAGGTAATATTTGTTTTTCCCGAAAATCACTGATTTTCAATAACGAATATCTCGAAAACGGTTAGAATTACGACGAATTTATACAAAATCAATTTTATAGAAAACTTAATTAGCTGTAATGTGTATTTGAAACATTTTTTTCTAGAGTTAACTGTTTTGAGATAATAATCGAAAAACCAAACAAAATGAACTTCTCCCCGCCCCTCCACCGTTAGCTCACCCCCCAGGGGTGGGAACTTTTAGTATGTTTACGTTTTAACTATTCCTAACGAACCTATGAACTAAAAAATTATCGCAAATTTCATGCACTCTACAATGTCTTTATTGACTGGATTATATTTGTCTGTTAGTGTATTTAAAGTATGCTTCCATTTGATATATATATATATATATATATATATATATATATATATATATATATATATATATATATATATATATATATATATATTTTAATGATAGTAACTCTTTAACTATGAAAAACTTGTGTTTTACTGATGTTACCTGTTAACCCGACCTTAGGTCTCATAGGGGTTGAATTAGTAAGATTCTGCTGTACTACCACAACCTCCATATAAACTCATATAAATATAGACAGGGCGAGATGGTTGTCGGAACACTAAATTACTTTTTCAAAGAAAATTGTTTGTTTATATCAAGGTCGATAAACAAAATGCCTGCCATCTTAAGAAGTCTTAGTTTCAGTTGCGTTTAGAAAAGAGGAAGAAACACTCCATTTTTACAGTATACTTATCAATCTAGGCATATGGTAATATATAATTCCAACAAAAACTGATAATTATTACTGTTGCTACATTTTATATTTATTTTCTTTTTCATTGTTACATTTTTATTTTTATATCTTTATTTTTTCTCTTCCTTTTAATTAGTAACAGGTTAAACGTATTGAATATTTATAGCACCTTATAGAAAGAAAAAAATCGTAGCACTTATAAATTTAAAAAAAACATAAGTCTAAATTCTAAAAGAACAGACCTCATACTGATTTTAATGAAAAAAATAGATATTTTAAAATGACTATAGTAATAATTCAAAGTAATAAACAGTAACTTAACACGATAAAAATAAAACATGTAAGCGTTATGAAATTATTTCTAAGCCCATTGAATAAAATGAAGAACAAAAACTATATAAGAAATAAGATATCTATCCTAAATCCATCAAATTAGCATAAACATTTGGAGATTCAATTACATTTTTATGTAAAGTTAAATTTTTACGGTAATAAAAAATTATACCTGAGCAATACTTCTCAACAATTGATTTCGTAAATATTATAATCTCAAGCAGAAAACAATTGAAGGGTTTGATGGATGCAGTTATGTAACAAACCACAATTTTTTGAGTAATTTATGTTTAAGGTTTTTATTTATATTTTCATTTAACATAAGAAGGGTACATAGCGCCTCCATCTTCTTTATAACTCTTTTTCTAGTTGTTTTGAAATATTCAGACTACCTAACACTTATGCACTTAAATTCTTCATTCAATGAACTAGATTGTTTTTTTTTTTTTAAACGTGACATAACCCCTTTCTCCACCAAACCGTTCAATTGCTATTGCTCCTCGGTTATATCAAGTCAGTTATTAATTTTTAGATAGAATTTTTATTGTTCTGTAGTAGTAAAAATGAATTAATTTCTCACCTCCATCACGAGTACGAAGCTTAAGAGAGAGGCTGAATAAACGGAGATGAATTATTACTTCAGGTGGTTCATTTGTACCTGACAACGCGGTCCTATCATAAGACGGTGGGGAGCATAATAAGTCAAAGAACTTCACGTTTAGGTCATGACTTTGTTTGACAGCGTGAAGAGAAACATAAGCTCAAGGAAAAACAAAGGAGCCGCAATTGAGACGAATGTAGAAGGAGTAATAACGAACCACTGGAAACAATGTCAAAGGGAAGCGGAGAAAAAATCCTTAATCCAGCCGAGGAAGGCGAGACACCTCACAGTTACCAAGTCAAATGACTATGTTAATAGAGAAAAGGTGAGCTGGTAGTGTCATCCATCAGGAAGACAGGCGGGACGAATCCTCAGCCTCCGCCCCTGGACCATTTCACGGGGGCAGGATCACGAAGAAGGGAGGATCTGGGGTGATCTCTCATCCGTGGGCTCAGGGCCTCCTAATGACTATATTGAGCATTCTAAAAAACTGGGTAGGATGCTTCTCATTCGAAAAGATCTGGTAGCATGACTAAAAAAAAGGCAGGAAGGAGTATTCTCCCATCGGCATAATTCTCCTCATATGTGAAACAATTAATTTTGAAATAGCTACTCCATTGTGCATTTCTCGTAGCTAACTATTTCTCAGGAAGAAGGCACTTCAATATCTGGAAGACGTAAACTGAAGCAACATGATTTGATGATTTTTAGAAAATGCAGTGATCTTGCCGACAGAATGGGTGCTTAAACGAAAGAAAATAAGTGTTTTGTTTCAAGTTATAAATTTCTTGATTTACATATAAATATGTTACGTATGTATATTATTATTGCATACATAATGAATATTATTCTGTTATACTCAATAGTCTTAAGTTAATTTTTCTTATGTATTTCCCTTACTTTTTTTGGAGCCTCAACTAACAGAAGATTTGATTGTACGAGCTTATCTTGGTCCCAACCATGTCGGTTAATCGGGTCCTAGGTCTAATTAAAAAGACAATATATCCAAAAAAAATATTTGATTTCATATTTGGTCAATATGAAGAGTTGGTGTTTTTGTTTGTATAATAAAATGGTAATATGTAAATTGAACTCTTTTTTGAAATTCTAACATTGAAATCTGTACTATTATATAAAAGGACAAGCCATTTTTCGTTTGTGATCACTAACCGCGAAAACTACTGAACCAATTTGTACCAAATTTTAACTGCACCGTCTTTATATAGTTCAAGGGAGTTTTAGCAATAATAAAATTTACAGACTTTCTATTAAACTGTTATTAAAAAAAATAAATAAAAATTTATAAATCGACCAATAGGTGGCGAACGCCATTTAAGAGAGGTTACAAAGGTACGGTGTTATATAAAGCTACAAATTTATAATGAAATATACTTATTTTCAATTAAATAGTTATTAATAAAGCTATAAATATGTGGTACAACATGTGGGTACCAATAAAGTTTAAAATGTGGCTGCAACAGAGTTTACAGTGCTAAAAACTACTGAATCTGTATAAAATTTTAAGTACATTATCATAGTTGTAGGAAAGTGTACTATTGAAAATTTTACTATATTAATATCTTAAGTGTACCGTGATAAGTGGTAGAAACGACGTTTGTAACACTGGCATTAACTTAAAAATTGAAGTCGAATCAGATTAAATCGATAAAATTATTTCTGTGACAATAAAAGTTATTGCCTAATCAAAATATAGAGCGCTTGCTTTTTGATATTGTGTGTAAAAATATGATTCATGGGCCTTCAGTTGTAAAATAATAATATAATCTAGTCTACCTGCAAGAGTTTCTTAATGGCCTTTGTCCATCAGGATTAGTAACTCCAATTAAAAATTAAAATTTATGTTTGTAAGTGATCTGCACCCACCTAATCAGTGCAGTAGCAGTAGATTAAAGGTTACAGATTTGTGTGAAAATATCATTGAAGTAATAATTTTTATGTGCATACTTCAAAGCAAGATTTTTACCTCTTAAAAAATCTGTCAGTTAAAAGTAAATAAAATCTTTCTAGAGGAGTGGCGGAGAATATTTGAACGTCAAAAATATTAGATCGGGTAGATCTGAAACGACTATTCTTCAGTGGTTATGTTAAAGTTATAGAACAGTGGTAAATTATAGAACTGTGTGAAAATGAAAGTTTTAGACATCAAATACATTATTATCCATTCAGTGTTTCTAATATAATATATTTATAAATATAATATATAAATTTATTAATGTTATGGTACAAAATAAGTTTAAATGCGGGTAACTGTTTTTTCCTAAAATTGAAGAATAAATATTGTTGGTAAGAAAAAAACAACAACAAAAGGATAGATTCATTATTTTCAGCTAAAGGGAAAGGATAGGACATACTTTTCTGGTGCTTAGTAGCTCTCTTCTCTCTTGAACATAAACAATTTACAAGATATATTATAAGAGATATATTTCAAAATTAATTAGGCAAGCCTAATTAATTATTTCTTAATTTGGAGTAGAATTCTCAAAGTGAATTCTCTTGGCGTAATTAAGGCCATAAAGAAAAAATATAGCAATACCTAAGACAAATATCTAGGACAGTAACTAAAACCCTCCAAAGAATAGTGATTAAAAAAGAAATATTTTTCGGTTTACTACAGATCTCTTGAATTTTAATTTTGTTAAAAGACTTGAAAATGCATCATAGCTAATAATGTTCAATGAGAAAGGTAGGGAGAAAGCCCTTAAATATATATGTATGTACAATTTACTAATTGGAATAATTATTCAATAAAATAAATACATAAGGTAGATTCAAGGAATTTTGAAAATCCTTTTCATATGAGGCGCTACGTCATAAGCTATATTGTTAAGTGCTGTTTCAAATTATTTAAGAAATAACATTCTTCTGCATATATACGCAAATATATAGACTTGTAATGTATTGACTTATTTATTTTCTTATATATATATTTCTAGGCATCAAACAATACTAATTGTATTTTTTTATTTTTTTTTTAATAAATAATAATATACATTGAGTAAATCTGCTACGAAAATAATGGAATCGGAAGATTAGCAGGAATGGAACTGAAAGCAAATTGATCTGGGAGGGTATGTAGTTTTTTATGGAATTAAAAATTAATGGTTATCCGAAGTAGCAACACATGGCACATTAAGGTCATTTTGGATTAATTTATTCGTGACAAAATAACGAGTAAGGATTCTAGGAGGGATTTTGGATTGCAGAGACTGAAAAAATGGATTTCATTTATTTTTATTTACAACTGTATACATTTTCCAAGACTTTGAGAAGAATGGCTACATTGACATGTAAAGAACATGCAGCACTTCAATAAAAGTACTACATTAGAAGGTCTCTTGGCCATCTTCTTTACAGACGCCTGGGAGGATTATGGGGAATTGAGTGTGAGGCCTGTCGGGAGACTAGTGGATTTGAGTGGGTATAGAGTTTGCTATGAAAGGATAGGTTTTTGGTTTGGGCTAATTTTGCAACATGTGGAACTTTACGATCTTAATGGGTAAGTTTGTATGTGACGTAATAAGGATAATTTTGGGTTTTACGAAGGATTTAGGATTGTAACGATTGGCTACTAGAAGAATTAGAAGGTTTAGTTTACCCGCAGCTTAACTCTGTTTATCCAAATTGGTCTAATTACTGTCATGTAAATAAATGTTCTGTAATTTTTTGGGAGCTTTGAACGCCTTTGTTGGAAATAAAAACTGTGCACATACAAGTTCCATTCTTTGTAACAGAATATCGTATGGAAACTAAAATATTGTTGAAAATATAATTCAGGTGATTACTACTCTCTATCCGACATTAGGAGGCTGGAGCGGAAGGAGATGGTCCTTGATCAGATGACTGCTGAGAAGAAAAAATAGCCGGGTTTATAATAAATTTTATTCTCTGGAGCCGAGAACCAATAGTTTAATATAATAAGCTATATTCGAATCCATGGCATGTGCCTCGGAAATATGCGTCATTAACGCTAACCATGGTAAAAATTATTTGCCGCTGAAACAGATTTAGGGAGAAATCATCATATGCAAATACAAATACAATTACAATCATCATTTTAGAACACTGCCAACGTTATAGGACGCACATCACAAATATCTTTAAAGTTATTTCTGTGGGAACGCTAATAGAGAGGGACGTTGTCTATTAAATACTGAGACTACACAATATGTTTATAATATTTTATAATTATCATATTACAACATATACGTCGCTGCATTACATTTTCGCTCTTGAGCTAATACGATCATATGAATATAATTTTGTAGTTAGAGCAACTTTCACAAACGGAATGATATGCAGACCCCAAGTGAAAATGCAGTTTCTGATATATAATCATAAATTAAAAACTTATTTTAAAGGATTCTGATAGCTTAATTGTCGTGAAGAAATGTTGACGACACGACGTTCGCTAATCTTCATTACCTACTATTTATGCCTGTGCATACTAAGATTGACATGAGCCAAAATGATAGGGAATCATGATTAATAATCCTTACAAGTCGAATCATCGTGATAATGGGTTCGTGATTGGGGCGAAAAATCGCATGGCCTTCCAATCATTTATCAGAAAATCCTTCACACCCTTCGACGAAGAGTATAAGGATTGATAGTCGTTGAGTTGCCGATAGCCAATTATGAGATTATGTCCACTTTGACACCTCGATTTCCTGAAAGCACGACCCGCCCTCGGGTGTCGACACACTTTTCGCTTATTGGTTGAAAGGATGGGCCAATCAAATTGTTCTCTGGCATTTTATCTAATCCCCTGGGGGTCAGTGACGTCCGTTTCTAAGCCACTTTACACTTTAGTTAATAAATTTTATCTCAGCAATGTATTTTTTTTTTTGGCTCATTGATATTTTTCTATTTCAAATTTCTATTTACGCCTGTTATTGGAGTAACAATAAGATAATTTGCCTATGGTGTAATAATATAAACCTTATAGACTAAAAGGATTTATTTGAGCAAATCTCTCATCCATCTTCTTTTAAGCCTTCTGAGAGTATTTCCAGATATTAATGAGCATTATTACGTCCATACTACCCATACTTCCCAACTTATATAAGTTATTGGAAAGATCCGAAGATAGTGATAGGGAGAATCTTGTTTATTGAGAATTGATCAATCAAAAGACAAGATGACAAAGTTATAATCTTCATTATCCGGTACCATCTTTATGTTGAACTCAACACTTGATACCAAATTACATTCTAGCTGAATACATGCTACTGGCCTCTATAACATAAAACAAGATATACCATTTATAACGGAACCATTTTTCATCAAGATATACCATTTTTCGTTGTTAGTTGTTGTTGAAACTGATGGTTGATACTGAAAGAATGGTTCCTGTTTCACGTCTAGATTTGTCAAAAAATTAGTATTTTCGGGGTACAGGAAGGAGGGAGGACTTAATTTTTTTTTTACACAAATAGACTACGTCAAAGTATGTAGAATAAGCATTTGTTTATATTATATAATATAATTTATTATATTTCACCATAGGAATTTGAATTAGCGTTTTGATGACTTTGATAAATCGAAAGTGCAAATGTTTCCATACCACTCTAGGTTAAAAAAATATACGGTCATCATATTTATGTTTCATCTACCTTATAATGTTGCTAAGTAATTTTTATTTCTTGATGGTATTGTTTTCCGCTTTCCCCGAAAAATTCGCTCAGATTTTCAAGGACATATCGTCCAAATTCTGACAAACTATCAACTATCGAAACTGCACTAAAACTTCTCTAGCTGATAGTTTATTTGGCACTTTAAGTGTAAAATATCAAATTGTCAGTGTGAGGGCAATATTTGAGATGCGAGTAAAGAAAATGTACCTTGACTATTTTAGTCCAATTTATGAGCATATACGAGAAACTATTAAATATTAATTTATAATGAGTGTTTATGTTTCTTATTCCTCAATAATCTTTAGATTGACTTGCGAACTAGTCTAAGAATTCTACTTTTGTGAGTAATATTGTCGATATTTAACGGTTTTGAGTATTTATATTCGAAACGGAGATTTTATTTTTTCCGTTTTAATCTTAGGAAATATTATTTCTAGGCATTTAAAGCTAATCTATCAACTCAATGACTGCTGATTAGTCCGTGTTCTGTGAATGGAACACAGTAATTCACAAAAGTTCTAATAATGATAATGATAATAATTATAACTTTATTTGTTATAGAACATGTTCTTGTAAAAATATTTCAAAATATAAACAATTTCTGTACATACTTCTAGTGAGTCGCTGACCACACTTCTTATTAAAGTTTACATTGTAAACAAAATATTTCTCCCACTGTAATACATACTACACATTAATTAAATCTTTTTTAAAATGTATAATATTACTTTAAACAGCATAGAAATAAAATAAATACTAATAATCATAAATCATATCCATATAGCAAATTAATATTCCATTAATAATAACAGAGCAAGTAATACCTTAGCTACTGATAATAAAAATTAGTAAATATAATTTTCTTTTTCTAAGCTGCCTATATTATGAATGGTCTTTATATTAATATAAGGAGGTGAATCGGCTATGTATTGCTGCAGGTATCTCTCTATGCATGCAGTAGAAGAAGATGATGTAGGCTATTAGATATGTATTGCTTACAGGCAATTCTTCATCTTGAAAAGTATAGGATGTATTTCTAAATTTAAATTTATAGCGTATTGTTTTAAAAATCTTTAACAGCTGACAAATCCTATTTTGTGTATGCAAGTATTAAAAGTTAGATACTCTTCTAGAGAAGGATCCAGACGACTGAGAGTTCTTTAGACTAGGTTAGTATTTGAATTTAGAGCTCTATTACACAAATGTTCTACCAAAGATATATATCTCTAAAGGGTATAAAGTAAATATGTCAACGAGGATTGGGAAAGAAAGTTAGATTTGCACGTGAAAAAAAATATAAAATTATAATAATAAGACAACGAAATTTGTATTACTGACCAAAAAAAATGACTGTGAGTGAAAAAGCATGGTAAGATATTGATAAGTTTAATTTTATTAAATTTTGTGAATCATTACCCGGTAACATGCTAGGGATGGACGTGGTCGTCATTTAAAATGAAATCATGAATACATGTTCATATACTGTTTATTTTAATTCCATTCTTTTTCAGCCAATAAATAGCATCATGCAGCTAGCTTTTGGTATGCCAAATTTGCATAAAACCCGACATCTATAATAAAGACATTGTGGCTAACAACCTTCCTAGCAAATAGCTCTTGGATTAGGCCTAATGTATGCACATCTAATTACCTTTCAAAATAGCTAGGATATGGAAAATAAATTCAGAAAATTAGCCTCGACAAGTTATGGTAATTGTGCACTTAGCCGAGGATCTTGATTGTATAAATCAAAAAGTCTAAAATTACAAATGAAAATCGGAATAATGCGGCCATTTAGTGGTGATAGCGATCTCCCTCGGTTCAACAGCTTTTGACTTCATTTACTTGCAAGACCACAGCGTCGCTAGGATCATCCACTAGCTTCTCGACTAGGATACCTGTTGCTGCCTATGCTCCAATCTCTTCGGGAAATCTATGTTGTACTCAACATTAATCTGAATCATAGGTGTTAATAGTAATTATAAACTAGAAATTAAATTAGATTTTATTATTGAGTCGGCTTTCTAATAAACATGATTCTACTTCTTACCTGATTGTAGTAATAAACTATTTTATATAAAGAAACGCTTTTATTAGATACGATTTTAATCAAGTCGTAAATGTTTATAAGAATTATCATAAAGAGCTGCAATAAAACAGATATACTATAAAAAATTATAATAATCCTAGAATAAAATGGAGCTATAAATTCATCGTAAAATTAACAATACTAGCAAATAGCTAAGCAGCACATGTAATCCTGTTTAGCACATTAAACTATATAAATATTGGATTGTCCGAAAATTATTACAGGACTTTATGTTTTCATTAGCCCATCTCTATGGAAAATAAAAATGTTTACGTTTGACGAATTTACATACTAGACATAAAAGGCTAACTGCTCGTCGTTTCCTATCACTCCAACATTCACTAGAGAAGCGTTCAAACCTCCCATAAATAAAAAAAGTCTTATTTAAATGGCAGTAATTAGGCCCTTTTGGACAAACTGATTTGAGCCTTGGGGCCCCACTAAACCTTCCAATTCTTCTCGAATTAAATCATTCGTAAAATCCTTAATGCTGCTTATTATGTCACCAACAAACTTATCCATAAAGATCTTTATATTCCAGAAGGTGATGATTTGGCCCAAAGCAGATACCTGTCCTTTCATAGTAAACTTCGTTCCTACGGGAATTCATTAGTCTTCCAACTTGCCTCGCACTCAATTCCAGATAATCCTTTGAAGCGTTTGAATAGAAGAATGCCAAGAAACCTTATAATGTTGAACTTATATTGAAGTGATACTAGTGAGTAGTTATTTACATATTATTGACATATCGTTGTAATCATTTTTCTTATATTTACTTGTTGCACATAATGTATACACCTGTAAATATGAATAAATAATTACAAAAAAAATGTTTGATGGGTCATTTCTCTGTATATATGTCTTAATTTCGTAATTACAGTGGCTCACAGTGAATGTAAATGTTTCACAGACAAAGGTAAATGTTCCTTTTAATGTCGGGTAGTAAATATATACTTATCCGAAAAATATGTAACATTTTTCCTTAGTCTAAACTGAGATAATTTTTTTGTCAAACCACTGGTAAACGTAGTACTCACACTAGAATCACCTCAAATTTCGTTAATGTTTCTGGTCGTTTGAACCCTGTTCCGAACTTGTTTAAATTCATACAATATTAGGCGAAAATTACGACATAATAAAATTTGGATTATGGATGTTTGGACATCGGAGTTGGAAAAGAGATTCGATGCTAAATATGTGTTATGGGTTCCTTTATTTATTTGGATTTCCCAAAGGGTATGTGGTAGATATTTGAAATTAAATAAATCAAAAAGTAAGCAAGGCACCAGAATCTATTAGGAGATCCAGTCGCTGCTTCTACCCATTTCTTTATATCCATAAATCCAGTATTTAGAATCCAAAATCCTTCATAAAATCCACAATGCTTCTTAATATATCATATTAAACGTATTCATTATCATCTTAATATATTCTTGATTTAGCCCAAAACAGATAACTATATTTTCTTAGTAAAATACTGTTTATAAAATACTACTAACTATCCAATAGAAATCCACTAGTCTCCCAACTTGCTTCTCACTCGATTCCCGATAATCCTCCAAGGTGCCTAAGACGAAGATGGACCAAGGGCAATTTACTTATTGTATATATGTATCATATACTGTTGTCAATATCAATAAAGTATTATTTTAAAAAAAGATAAAGTTTTAATAAAAAAATAAAAGAGGTATTACCTACTATCGACAAGGCGCTCCACGAAATTGGCCGACCTTCGATGCACCTGTTCGATTCCGACAGTTCACTTCGAATATACACTTATTGATAGCTCTTTCTTATAACCTCACACTTAAATATCCAATCCTATACTTCCAACTTGTGATTGTGTTTATTAGTGAGTAATATATTTAGTCCTCTTAAATGTAAAAAAGAGAAACGACGTTAAGAACACTATATTTATTTCCTCTTCTCTAATGTGTGAAAGTGTAACACACGTTAACATGTATTTGGTGTTTTATATATTTATATTTTGTTATTTCCACTCCACTTATGTGGAGTGGAAATAACAAAATATTTTAACTTATTTTTTAAACGGATTCTTTGTCATCCATATTACGCATTGTCTTACCCGATATTGTAATATTAGTTCAACAAAACACATTAGAAAATTGAAAAAGTATATTAGAAGTTTCATATTTTTTTCTTATTGAATTCTCTAATGTGACAAAATATAGCAGAAATCGGCACCTAACTTTCAACATGGATATTGTTTTATGTATTTACAATTTATTATTTCCATTTTCTAACGTAAGTTTATCAGAAGTTAGCATTACTTGTAATTTAGTATTATATTAAATCCGATTACGATATTAATTCAACATTGATTTAGTATTTCGTACTTTGCTTTTTTCTTAATTCCACATAATTATTATCTTATTTCTCATATTAATATGAGACGGTATAACAGAAATTAATATTAGTTTGTATATGAATTTAGAGTTTGTGTGCAAATAAAGAAAAGTAGCTACTTAAACTTCGAAATAAATTGGAACAAGGTTACAATCGATAAAAGGTATTCTTGACGCGTGAAGAGGCAAAAGCGCCTTGTTGATAGTAAGCCCCCAAAAAATAATAATTACGTTACATAAATAAGGTTAAAATTTGGCTTTATAAAATATCATATTGTCGATACAAATATGAAACCCTTATTGCGGCATACAAACTGTTTGTAATGGCGAGGCTATTTGTAACTCTCTAGCCTATTCCAATTATTGGCATTCAATTTTTTTTTGTTTTTTATATTCCTTCTCCTTGTCCCTTTTAACTTCTTTACAACTCTGAAGGCAAAATATGTTGTACCTTGAGACATCACAATATCTTATAGCACCGTACTCCTTGTCACAATCCTCAGCCGAATCGACACAGGTCTGACCTGCGTGCTCATCCCTCGGCCATGAAATAAAAAGAACTGTATCATGAAGGCCGCGGCGGTGCCTTTGATCCCAGCGCCATATTGTTATTTAAATTCGTCATAGGCCGCCCGCTCGTAAACAAGATGAGTTACGACTCCCCGCTTGTCGGCCGCTCCTACGAAAAACAGGCATCGAATCCGTTCCGCTCCGTCCTCCTTCGGCCTTCGTCGCCGGAGGAATTTTCGGGAAGTAGCGGTTGATTTGACTTAAACAGTCAGCGAAGAACTAGACGCGATTTTTTTTTTCTTTGCTATAACTAACAGCTAAAACGAACGCCATGAGGAACCTACAAAACCATATTTTATCGTTCCTCCAAGAAATATATGAAGTTATCTATTTATTAATTTAATTCAAGTTAAGAACCTACAAATAATTGGTAATAGTCCATATTTAAAGCATGTTCCACTTATACGTTAATGAGAACATTGACCCACTGATCTCTAAATGTTTCAAAAAGCAAGGTTAGCGCTTACGGAATAATTGTGTTTTAACCAACAAATTGGTGGATTTACGGAAGCATTTAGCTAAAAATTGATATTTTTCAATGTTTTTGTTAAATTCTGTTACTCAAAACAAAACTAGAAAAACTCTAAAAATATATTTTTTGAATTTAAATTTGATAATTAAAAGGGTTAAATTGAAGAAGACTCCGAAAGAAGCGTTTTTGAGACGCAAATCATCCTTGTACAAAATAGCCCATCCCCCCCCGAGGGGCTACTTTGATCAGCAGAGAAATGACTCCCCCCTCTGTCGCATTGAAGATAGCGGAATCGATCATACAGGATTTTGAAGATGAGTTGTGTAGCTATCATTTTGTCCTAGAGAATATAAAATGTCCACAAAAACGATCGTGTTGCAGTGCAAAACCTGTTTAAAGTAGTCCTCGAATACGATACCTATTTTCAATTTTTTTTTCTTGGTAAAAGTTTCCTTAAAAGAATTTTTCTAGAAACAAAATAATTTTTTTATATTTCGGCTTCATAATTAGGCTAACGAAAATTAAATTTATTCAAAATGAATTTTACAAACTTAAATTTACGATCTTCAAAAGAGATGATTTAAACGGTTCTTTTAATGTTTATTTTGTTGTTTTTTTACGTTCAACTGCTTCAGTCATCAACTTCAATTATTCAATTTGATTTTTATCTGATTATTACTCTAATTTTTATTTCTGTATATTTTTTATTTATTTATTATTTCCTGAATCATAAATGAAAATAAATTACAGAAATCCGAACAAGGCCATAGTGGCGTAGCTATTCGCGTCCAACTTACATGACACTTATTATATTAACAATTAATAATTCATAAAAAAATATATATAAAAAAGTGGAAAAAAATTAGGAATCCAAAGAAAAATATAGTCATTTTTGAATCATGCCTTGTACTCAATACATCTTTCCTACAACTGCAAAGTAGTTCAGAATTCAGATTAGAGAATTTGATAAAACGTACGACAGTAGTAAAGCAATTGATTATATAATACAAAAAATGTGATTAATAATAAGTTGTAAAGACGATATAGAATAGAATAGAAAGAAAACTTTATTCTGGGACAAAGTCCCTTAAGAATAACATAAAATAAAATAAAGTAAGATCATAACTGGCCGAGAGGCTGTTAAAAGTAAAATAAGATAGATAAACTGAATACAAATAAGTATGAAAAAAAGATACAGAGAAAAACTAGAAAAAGAAAAAACTTTAAATAAAAAGAGGGTGAAAAAAATGAGTATACACAATAGAGGTTAATATTGTAAATAAAATTGCAAAAGAAAAAAAAAAAAAACAGAAGAAAAATAAAAGATAGAAAATCAAAAATTATCATGTACAAGTGAAAAATAGAAAAAAAAAACGTAAAAAGGTTCAGGTATTAGTTGTTAAGCTCTCAAAAGGCAGCAAATATGAAATTCAGATTTAGTACTCTCAAAACATCGAGAAAAAAAATATACTTTGCTATTACGTTTCCGATTTTTGAAGTAATTAGTTTAAAGTCAGAAATATTGTAATATTTCAAGTATAAGCTGATAGATTGTTAATTACAGCCATTGAACGATTCGATTTAAAAAACTTAAGGATTTTTATAAAAATTCAAAAGCATTGCCGAGCCGATTCTGTATAAAGTTCCAATAGTTCCCTGTTGACAGCTAGCAGTGACTAGAACATTTCCTGTAAGTGGTTCCTAGAAAGTCCTGTCATCCCCTACCTGACCCCTGTTTGTCCCCTCCAGGACTGTCTTTATATTATTTGGAATGATTTTTGTTTCCATTGATTCTAGTTCTTCTCATTTTAGCTTCTATCGGCACCTCTCTTTATGTTTTTTTACTGCAGCCTAGATATATTTTTTTAAACACCTTTATTATAGGTTCGGATAAGAGTTAACAATTGAGAAGAAGGGAAGTGGAAGAAGAGTGAATTCTCGTGGCACTTTGGCCAACTAATTGTTGATTCCGCTGGTTCTTCTTATTTATCTATACTGTTATATAAAAGGACAAGCCAGTTTTCGTTTGTTATCACTAACCACGAAAACTACTGAACCAATATGTACCAAATTTTTAATTTTTTATGTGCCGCTGAAACTCAGGACCTGAGTCGAGAAGCTGGTCATTACCAGGACTCCAACATAACATATTACAAAAGGTCTTGGGTTCATTGCTGTTCTTGTATTTTAAGTCTATTATGTTTAAAAAAATAGTGAAAATGGCAATAGTGTAAAAAGAAATAATTACATATCTTCTGCAATAAGGGAAGAGTAATAGACCTCTGAATTACGAATTATTTAACACACTCCAGAACTGGACTACCTTGGAAAGGTAGTTACAATTATTTAATTGTCGAGGGTTGGGAAGGCGAGGTAAAGGAGCAACAGGTGCAGTTAAAAGTTGGTCCTCCGAAGTCAACAGGTCCCAAACTTAGTGACTAATTATTCCATGTTTAGCAGTTCATCTTCAGCCATCCTCCCTCCGTCCTAGTAGTTACTTAAATCAGGGATTACTTTTCAGTATTAAGGTATTGCAACTATATTCTTAGCCAGTTACCTTCTACGTAGAAAAAAAAAAAAGTAGAAGAAAGTACAAAGTTAGGTAACTTTGGCAAAAAAATCATTAAAAAACTTAATCTTTCCTATAACCTTGAATGAGGAAAATTGGTTTTAATTGCTGTCTTGTATGGACTTTACATCGAATACTGACAAACTGAGGGAGTTGGGAGCATAGATAAAGTAAAATAAAGAGCGCCAACTTAACGCTAAGAAACATTACATCGTTACCTGAGATTTGGCGGCGCGTATCTGCAGACGCATAACATCAAAGATCATTACTCGGATTATGAAAGCACTACAACTACACCGAAGATATAATAATACTGAATGAGTTAAGCAATTATACCGTAGTTACTGTATATTCTCGGACTGGGACATATGATCGGTCAACCGGGACGCCCTGGACGGAATTTCAATACTGGTGACGTTCCGGTGTACCGGAACGTATAGCAGCCCTTGCTTAGGACCGTACACTAGAAGTATAAACAAACCTCTTTGACCGACCTACATTCCCAAATAAATATAAAGATAAAATGAGAGGAGAATAAGGTGAAATATTTTTACTAAATGAATATTCCATTCAAGTGAATTTTATTTTCGATGAAACAGGAACTTAGTTATCTGAAAAGTATATATTGTAGATGAGTCTCTGGAAAAGTCCTATTTACAGGACTAATAAATTTCCCATAATTTTCCAATAATTTTCTCCTGTGTAAAAACAGATTGCTGCAATTAATAATTGATTTGAAAAATATCAAGTGTAATAATATAAAAAATTTTTAAGTCACCATGGCCAAAATAGAAATGGTAATTCCACCTTTAAGATGCCAGCTCGTCTTGAATAAGTAAATGAAATACAGGTAAGTGGGCTTATTAATCCCTTGAAGTTTTTAAGTTGTCGTATTAAAAAAAAAAAAAAAAAAAAAAAAAAAATACAACTTACGCGAGCGAGGCCAACGTATAACTTTTAGAAAATTCAATTTTTCCTCTCTAGCACTCTTCACATATTAACTTTTTAACAGAATCAGTAGAAATTTCCAATGGAATACCATTTTAAACAGGACGAACCAGGCCTCATTTCAACTTAGTTTGTAAAAAAAATTAATCCAATGTTTTACTAAGATGATTCCCAAATTTGTATTAAAATATTTGAAAAAATTAAAAGTGCTATGTTCCAACGAACTATAGCAGGGTTTTACCTGCATAATAGGATATGCCTTTGACAACCGTATATCGTTCTGACAAAGATTTATCAGGAAAAGAACGAAGGAAGACATCATAAGTCGTTGTCCAAGTGTCCCAAGGATTGCGCACTACCCCGCGCGGTCCCCACTCCTGTTATTGCATTGCCATCCACACTTAAGATATTTTCTAAGTTTCAAGTCTCTAGCTTATCTTATTTATTTTTTTTTTTTTCTAATTCTCCATTTAATTTATTTACATACATGCATGGAAATAGGAATTTTAGGGGGTAGGATCTTCTTTTGCCTCTCGGCAGTCCTAAACGGTTTTAAACCTTAGATCTCTGGCACTTATATAGCCTATCGGATTTTTTTTTTCTAATACTCCATTTATTTATATTTAAAGACACACAAGAAAATAGGAATTTTAGCTTATCGGAAAGATTGTAAACAGATCTAAATCTAAATTTATTGGTATAGGTTACGGCACGTGACGCGAGTTTGCTTTTTTTACCCCATCCTAAAAAGTGCTCAACGGGCAAAAAGAAGTTCAACAAACATGGGATCTATATCTGTAATGCAAACTGAAGACATTAATTTAACCTTTTTAATCATTAAGAGAACTTTTGTAAATTGTAGCTGATGAACCGATATTTTTTCTTTAAAAAAACATAGGAGTTGGTGTATTTTATTTTCCATCTCTTCTATAGCTTGAAGAAGATTTCGAATTCGTTTATAAGGTGTATTAAAAAAAAATCTTTTTGAAGGATTTAATAATTTTTTATTTTTAGTTTCCTTCAGGAATTTTATGCCAAATAGCCATGACAATTCAAATCGTCTCAAATTTAAGCATGTTCCAACATAAGTAATTCACTAGATTTGCTAGTGGAGCATATTACAAATTTTTGAGGTGACTGGTGCTCTTTGTCTGTTGACGAAAATTGTTTCATGTAATTATGGAAAGCGTAAGAAATGATAATGAGTGAACTGGTTTAAAAGAAGTAACTGATTAGGTATTGTATTAAATTGATATATTACGTATTTGATTACCATCGAATTAAGTAATTATTCCTATACCAAATCAATTATCCGAGCAAATCTTACTACCGCTTTTCCTTTCAGATTTCACCACTTCATAGTTCTTCCTGTAGATCGGAGGAAGTGACTTTCCAAAATAGACCATCAGTTTTACACCAGTCTCTAAAATGACTGACACATTTAGAGTAGGTAATCTCATAATGTGTTTTAAATGTGCCAGGAAGGAGTTAATTCACCCCAGGGCCGAGAAGAAATTTCCAGGGATCAAATATAGATCTGGAGGGCGGGGATGGAGCGGAAAACGCTGGGTCACTAATGCCTTTGAGGCGGCGGTGGACTCGAGCAATCACCGCCTGGCTCTTCATCGCCCCCTTCACATGCAAATGTACAAATGTTTGGTCTTCATAACGGCTTTCTAATTGGCAGCTTTCAGTTTTGGACAACGATAACGGTATTTGTAACAGCTTTCGGGATGGAATCTTCTTTAACTACATCAGGGGTACTGTGTCACAGGATTCCTTTTGCCAAAACCCACGAGTCATCTTTGCCGCAACATTAACCTAAATATTACTTAGTAATGGTTTTAAAAATATATCAAACCTCCGACTCTCTACTAGTATCGCAGAACATGTCTCGTATTTTAATAGGTTCTTAGTAGCACTTATTTAATCACAAATAAGTATTGGGTGTGTAAATGCGTTCCCAACCTTTTGGGAAAATTAAACATATATGTTTCTTAGCAAAATTAAAGAATTATTCATTCAAGCTATGTTCAGCTTGCATCTACAACCTTCAGGCAATTCACAGATTCCTTGCCTGGAGAAGTCCTGGAAGGCGATCCAATTACACTGTTCTGCATCAAAATACTCCCTTCAACAAAAATGTTATTTTATTATGTTTTGAAGTGTGCTGACTAAGAATCCGAAGTCAGAAAATCTCAGGCAGGCACCATTTGACGTCAAATTTGTGTTTTAGGTCGAAAAATAAAGTGTTTTTTTTTTTTCACATTTCGAGTACTTATCATTGCAAGCTTGGGTTTTTTGCACTTGATCCCCGCATTTCATTTTGAGTTTATTATCATATGTTTAGGTTACGAGTAATTTTCCCAAATGTAATAACGTTTGGGAAGGTTACTCGTAACCTAAGCACCTATGATATGATAAACTCCAAATGAAATGTGGGGAACAAGTGTAAAAGACCCGAAAGCTTTAACAAAAAATAAAAAAACCTATTTGATTTTGATAGTTTTATAATGTATTAAAAAATGAAAAATAATGTAGTGCATAGGTACAAGGCTTTGTTGCATAAATGAAATTGTTGAACAATTGCTTTTATCATATATGCCATGCAACTTGGGTTGCAACTTCTCAAAAATTCATTTTCTGCATTCCCATTTGAATGTATTCCCTCCCAACGTGGGACCAGTTTTAGATGACACATGGAGAACGATTACATCAAGAGATACCCCGGACGGAAAAAAGGTATAGCGGTAAATGCAATGAGAAGATGCTTGCCGACTACAGCTGGACACTACAACGGGAGAAGCGTGACGTAGAGTACAAAAAAAAAAAAGAATATACACATTAATCATGTCCAGAATTAAATATTATTATGTTAAATATTACTGCTATCCAACAAAAATATATCAAAAAAGAGCCATTTCAGACTTTTTTTTTTTTTTTTTTAAAACAACTTCCATTCTGTAAAAAAATGGCGCTTGATAGAATTGTTTTTGCTAATGATTCGAATTCAGCACACTTGTATATGTAAAAGACACAAAAAATGTCCATGGGAGTAAAATAAAATAAAAATGTGAATAAAAAAAATATGCTATTTCAGGTTTTTCAAACATAACGTCTAACTTCTCATATATGGTGCTATATAGAGTTTTTTCCTTCAGGTTCGTATTCAGCACACAGAAAAATATAAAAATCAAAGAAATTGTTCTCAAGGGAGCGAAACTCTATTTTTTTTTTTTTTTTTTTTTCAGAACTGTATTATGAATCAAAATTCTGTTACTTTCGTAAGATCTGTATTTCTCTGCAGTAACATGTGATGATGATGATTACATCATCCAGAATTAGCGGTAATTGGACAAAGATATTAGAAGTATATGGTCTGATGTTATATAATATAATTTGAAATGTCTATCTACCCATTCTGGTCATTTTTGTTCTATGGTTACCTTAAAACGCATTGGTTGTCATCGGGAAACATGACTAATGATAGTTTCAGTAACTCTTGGTAATTTTGGGTGCTATTACAGTAAAAATTAAAAAAAATGTATGGTAAATTTCAACTATTCAATTTTTGCTAAAAAGTAATACATTTTGTATTGTAATGGTTAATTATGAAGTTGAATTGTTCTATCTTATTGAGTTCTATTCTGAAGATGGGAAAAAGTTTTATCAAAACGTGTTTTAAGATAAGAAGTAGAATGCTAAATTTTGATAATTAATAACTATACCTCCTTAAACATTATTGAAAATGAAAAAATAATTCCGATAAACATATTCTTAGATGACCTTTAGGGTTATAAGCCTCAAAAGAAAAACAATTAACTTCAGTATTTTTTAAGTTTATTGTATCAATGTTTCGGCTAGCATTGTAAGCCTTTATCAGGGCATTCGATGGTTTGCTCTAAAGTTGATTTTATTTTTGATCCATTTGTTCTAATTTTAGCTCTACTTAGCTTACTTTGGGAAGAGGTAAATGAAAAAAAAAAAAAAAAAGGAAAGAAAAAAACAGAAGAAAATAATACTGTTCAACTTTATTTAGGCAGTGAGATGATCATTCATACGTAATTGTAAGCCATGTCAGTTCCTAATGAGGAGTACTTCTAAAGAAAGGCAAAAGAATGGGGGAAACTTTTCTTACAATGGAAGAAATCCTCTCTCGAAAAATAATAATTTCCTTAAGAGGGAAAAAGAGAGGAGAAATGGATATAATTGACTAACTTTTAAGTCGGTATTCATAAAGGGCCCCTGCCCCCCTTGCCCTTCCCGCCCCCCCCTGCTCCTTCCCATGTCTAATTTGTAGGGATAACGGGGCCCCTATCAAGACAGCTGTAATGGAAGCTAGTGCCGTGTAAAGTAGCAAGTTGCTGGCTGGCTACACAATTAGCGGTCTCAAGTAGCAAATGTATTCAACTGCATTCATTAAACGGAGCTAGTTAGAACTGTATACGATCTCCTTACAATTCAAATGCCTCTCTCCACTCGATAAGTCCCAGAGTCCGAGCATAAATTTTTTTTTATACTTTGCCACCTATGTTTCGTCGTGGACAGAAGCATAAAATGGATAAACGAAATCAATTTTCATTGAGCATCTTGTAAATTCTTTATAAGAGTAAAGAAATGCTAGATTAAAATGAATAAAGAAAATGACCACGTAAATTTAGAAATTTTTAAAATTCTTATCTGGCAATTTATCAACCACTGTGCTTCCTTAACAGGCTCTCCCAAACAAAGAAAATAATTAATAAAATTTTTAAAAACAAATTGACCAAATCGCAGTAATTTTTTTTAATGAATTTTTTTTTCAGTTATTATTACAATTGTGGGCAATAGGTAATTATAGGATTTATGGATACATTCACACATTAGTTAAAGTAAAAAAAAAAAAAAAAAAAAAAAAAAAAAAAAAAAAAAAAAAAAAAAAAAAAAAAAAAAAAAAAAAAAAAAAAAACACTATGCTTTACATAAATAATATATAATATACAATGTACATGTAAATTGACTATTCTAATAGTCATTTTGGTTAATCATCTGTTTGATCACTAGTGTGTGAGGCAGGTTATACTTGTAGTGGTTAGAAGACTGTATAGTTGGTAAGTGTTCATAGTTTTATTTGCTGTTTGATTACATGTAATTTAATTATTCTTTACAAGTATGCTTAGTTATTATTTTATGTTGATTGCTCTATAAGATATATGTTAATTGAGTGGTTTAGATGCAAAGGGGTACTAGTAACTAAACCTCATTGTAGAGTAAAAGCCAATCAAAGTATCCGTTTCCCACAAACACTTTCAGGATTTTCGGTAAGTAGTTAGATTTCTTCTGTATAGATGCCATCACCTAACGGGATATTCACTTGTATCTCTTTGCCAAAATTAAAATTATTTGTAATTTTAAGTTTCACAATTTGCGCTTACTCCATTTTTTCAAAATTTGCCACTTTTACCCCTTTGCATCTAAACCACTCAATTTATTGTTAATTCTTTACAGAATAATAAATCTGTTTCTAAACCAAGAAGTCATTTGAAAACCAACTTACATACATATAACTGAAATATATAAATAAATAAATAAAAACTAAATAATATTCATAGTAAAAAATAAGACAAAATTAAATTAAACGTTGAAAACACAATTATATTTTATTTACAATATACATTCATCCTAGATATCTCCCGACAAGACCTGTCCCTCCACTTATAAAGGGACAATCCAGGCACAGCGAGGTACCAGCCCTTCTCTCTCAGCTGCGTCACTGGTTAACTCTTAATAAACAAAATTAAATTTACTACATTCAAATAATATTCAATTATCAGTTGAACTGTTGTATCATTTGTATACTTGGGATTGATAAATGACTGATCGTTTTGTGACATGTACTACAACAATACTAGATTTTATTACTTACAGAATAATATGAACTTGAAAATATCCAATAAGTGACTATTGATTAACTTTGATTTTTCAAAAAAATAAAATAAAATAGATGAATAAAAAACCTGTCGCTACATGTAATAACGGTTGGCTATAAAGCTACAAACGAAGTGGCTAGAAAGCTTCCAACGGAATCAATGATCGGCTTTACCGACAAATCGGCTATTTTGCCTGCTGTGACTCGTTACTTGTCAGCCAAAGTCGTAGGCCAATATTTAAATGAAAATGGAACAATTAGTGACCAAGAGTTGTCTTTTAAAGTCTCACCGATGAACCATTCCAACTATTTTTATTCAACATTATAGTTGAAAAGAAAAAAAAAATGTTCTTGGTTTTGGATGTTTTGGTCAGAGCCGTGATAGAAATCAAATTCCAAACCTCACCTTACTTCTTTAGTATTTTTGAACATCTGTAGATCCTGACCTATCCATCTTCAAGGGATACATAGAATTATAATTATACTTAAACCTATCGGTACTGATGGTACTCAGTATGTGAGGCACCACTAATATACCCGCTGGAATTCATAAAATGCTTGACCATTTTTATAAACAAGAGGCATGTCCACAGCGGTAACTAATATATGCGGCCACCTCTAAGTTCTGAATACAAATGTAACCAGAAATGAGCGATATGTAAACAAAATCTTTATACCTGTCACCTGTATGTTCCTTCATCGGAATTCCTTGGAATGTACCGATCTACTGAATGGCCTCGACAGACAGCAGAGTGCTCAAGATATCCCGTTCAGGAGAATATCCTCCCATAATTGATATTATTCAGTGATCAAAACAGTCTCGGAGTCAAGTCACACAAGAGGAAGCAGTGTGCCTCCTTGGGCATCTGCCAGGCCTAGCGCGTGCCCGTGAATAGTAAAATATTTCAATCACGAACTTTGTCCTGATCGTAAACATAATGGCTCCACTTCCACTTTCCTCTATCACGTATATTTGATTATGGAAATCAATTCCATGGAAATTCGTGTCTAGGTGTTGACCGATTGGGCATCGTGTTGAGAGTTTCATCTCGACTCTTCCGCCACTTCAAAACAATAAAAAGACAAAAAAATTAACTAGAAAGATAACCAACATGAATAAGAAAGTAGCGGACCGAAAAAGAAAACATGGGTTAAAGAGGACCACCCTGAACAACACAGCCCTACAAAACTAATGTTTTGTTGTGTTTTCTGATTTAATGAAAATATGTGTGTGTGTGTGTCATTCATATATATTTATTATTTATAATAGTGATTTTTTCGATTCTAAACATCGGTTAAAAAATAAATACATTGCTACTAAAATAATTCAATTGAGAGTTAAAAGCGAAAAGAAAGAATATGCTTTTCCTGTAAAAATATACTACTTTTCCAATAAAGAAATAGGTTGTTAAGGTGTGCAGTCATGGAAATACAATTAAAATATAATTTTAATTTATTGTGCCGAGGTTCCGGCCTACAATGCAAGCCTTCATCAGGGCTAGAAGAAAAAAAATAACTAAAAAAAAAGGAGAGTGAATATTTTAAAAAATAAGAAAAGAAAAACAGTATGACAATAAAATAAAAAAATTTATTTTAAAAAGTATGTTAAAAAAAAAAATGAAGTATATGATAGTGTTGATCAATTATACGATAAATTTCTGTTATTATAAGATATTAAATATATTTTAAAATTCATAAACTTCCATTTTTTCTCATATTTAATGAGAAGAATCGAAGTATGTGTAATAAGTAAATAATTATGTATTATAAAACTATCTTCGATCGGTTCCTAGTAATCGGAATTGATTCTTGATACCGATTATTTTCTTAAGAATCATCAATGATACGGTTTGACATAGAGTATTGAAATTGATTATCAGATATACTTATATTTTTTTTTTTAAATCTTTTTAAAAAAAGAGATAAATATATGGTGCCGCATGTGTATACCAGTTAAGTTTGAAAAGTGACTGATGTGTGGTTATAGACCATTCTACAATATAGGTTACAATGGTAAAACTGTTAAACTACATTATTTTCATAGTACTAGTTAGGTTTAGCAATATTCATATTCACAATAATAAAAATTTAAATGTACAGGTTTCCTCGTTTTTGAGTAGCAGAAACGAGGTTTACCACACTATGATATATATATATATATACGGCGTATGATTATATTCACACATTATGTACAATGAGAAAAATGAAATAGATGAAAAAAAAAAAAAAAAAAAGGGAAGAGAAAAGAACTGTGCTATACATAATCAATGTCAAATATACAATACACGTATAGGTTAAATATATAAATTAAGAAATATCTATATATGAAATGAAATAGTAAAATGAAAAAAAAAAATAAAGAAATAATAGTTATAATAAAAAACAAAACAAAATTAAATTAAAAGTTGAAAATACAATTATACTTTATTTAAAATTTATCCTCCTCCCAGGAATCCCCAAACCAGACCTGTCCCTCCATGAGTGGACAAGCCGGGTACAGAGAGGTCCCAGCTCTTATCCCTCAACAGAGTGAGAGCGCTATAAAACATTTGCTCAGGGCATGAGTCAGAAGCTGGCCATTGTGAGAACTCCAATATAAATACATTTTACAACTGGGGCCACTGCCGTTTTAGTCTGCGAGGGGTGTCATCAGGATGTTTGAAACTGGATAATGATTGAGACAGAGGGTTAGGATGGAAGGAATTAAAATAAATTAAAATTCAATCAGAGAAAATCAATAAAATTATTTCTGCTTATAAAAATTATTATTGCTGATATTGGGTGTAAAAATATGATTTATGTGTCTTTAGTTGTAAACAAGCAATGCAGTGCATTATCAACAAGAGTTTCTGTTCATGGATTACTAACTCATACATTAAAATTAAAAATTGGATGAATAATCATGCTTTTATGTTATCTTCAAACACCTAACCAGGGCGATTTTCATAAAGTTACGAATTGCTGTTATGCGTGAATATATCATTGAAGAAATAATGCTCAAATACTTCAATACAAGATTTTTATCGACAAATAAATAAAACTTCAATTACTAGATACAATTCTTTACTTATGAAAGCGGGCAAAGTCACGACAGGAGATGCATGTATTTCATAAAATTAACAGTGGGCAGATTGAAATGTAAACAGTTATAAACATGTTATTTTTTAAATTTAAAATCCATTAAATGAATTTCGAATTTTTATTTACAGTAGATACTTCTTCAGCACTTTATTTCGGTAACGGTTCGGATCGGCGACACCACCAAACTAGGTTGACCCGCGCTACACCGACCAGTTCGATCCTTACGCTTCACTTCATGTTTACATTTTTCGATAGTTCATTCCTATAACCTCACATGTAAACAATCACTTCTACAGTTTCAACTTGGATTGTGTTGTTTAGTTTGTTATATTGATATTTAGACTTCTTAAATGTAAATAAGTGAAACAGAAGTTCACAAAATGAGTTTCATAAAGGATTAAGTGTTTTATAAATTCATGTTTTCTTATTTCATCTAATCTTATGTGTAAAAGTGTTATAAAACTTAAGAAGATTAATTTGTACATGGATTTGGTGTTTTACATATTTATATTTGTTCTAAAAATTTAGGTGATAAAATTTACAACTTGTAAAAGTGTTATGAAACTTAACAAGATTTATTTGTACATGGATTTGGTGTTTTATATATTTGTATTTGTTGTTTCAATTTCAGTGATAAAATTTCAGTATACATATTTTGTGAATGGATTCTTTGTCATCCATATTACTTTTTGTGCTAAAGTGAGACAGATTGTATAATTAATTCAATAAAACATATCAGTTTATAAATAAATGTGAGAAAGTATATCACAGGTTTTTTATGTTTTCTTATTTCCACTTCCCATTAGAAAATATAGCAGAAATTAACATCTTCACTTTCAACTAGGATTCTGTCTTATATTATATAATGGCTTATAACATGGAGAATTGACAATGTGAAAATAATCACAGATTAAGAGGTAAATGATACATCACTATGTAATTGTAGAACTATTGGTATAATGTTATAGATTAATGTGTTTTTAAAAAAAATTAGAAGCCTGATGATGAAACATTATCTCCGAAACATGTAGCTACAAATGCCAAATAAATACTTAAGGATTGTGTCTTTTTTATATTTATAATTTGTTATTTTCACTTCTCTGAGAGAAAGTTCATCAGGAATTAACTTTACTGGTGGTTCAGTAGTATATTAATTGTTGATTAAATTAAAATTAATTCAAAATTGATTTAGTGTCTTATATTTCGATATTTCCTTATTTCCACTTTAATATTTCCTTATTTCTCATTTTAATATTAGAAGGTAAACAGAAGTTAATATTACTTTGAACAGGGATTTAGAGTTTCTCAGTAAATGTAGGAGAATAACCTTCCCCTCTAAAAGCAGCGACTAGAACATCGAAATAAATCGGAACAAGGTTAGAATCGATAAAAGGTATTCTGAGCGGGTTTAGGGGTTGGTGTCGCCGATCCGAACCGTTACCGAATTAAATATCATCTGGCTACAAAAATGGCTGCCTAGGTTTCCTGCGAAAGGAAATCCTATAAAACGTTTCCTGGGTCTGAGAAAATTGAAACAGAATCTAGCGAGATCAAAGGCTATTCTGGACACCGCCCTGTCGTCTGGGCCTGCCTTGGAGTACAGTGGACAGTAGCTAAATTGTTGCACTTATCTGAAGAAATAAAGGGTAACGGTTCGGATCGGCGACACCAACCCCTAAACCCGCTCAGAATACCTTTTATCGATTCTAACCTTGTTCCGATTTATTTCGATGTTCTAGTCGCTGCTTTTAGAGGGGGAAGGTTATTCTCCTACATTTACTGAGAAACTCTAAATCCCTGTTCAAAGTAATATTAACTTCTGTTTACCTTCTAATATTAAAATGAGAAATAAGGAAATATTAAAGTGGAAATAAGGAAATATCGAAATATAAGACACTAAATCAATTTTGAATTAATTTTAATTTAATCAACAATTAATATACTACTGAACCACCAGTAAAGTTAATTCCTGATGAACTTTCTCTCAGAGAAGTGAAAATAACAAATTATAAATATAAAAAAGACACAATCCTTAAGTATTTATTTGGCATTTGTAGCTACATGTTTCGGAGATAATGTTTCATCATCAGGCTTCTAATTTTTTTTTAAAAACACATTAATCTATAACATTATACCAATAGTTCTACAATTACATAGTGATGTATCATTTACCTCTTAATCTGTGATTATTTTCACATTGTCAATTCTCCATGTTATAAGCCATTATATAATATAAGACAGAATCCTAGTTGAAAGTGAAGATGTTAATTTCTGCTATATTTTCTAATGGGAAGTGGAAATAAGAAAACATAAAAAACCTGTGATATACTTTCTCACATTTATTTATAAACTGATATTTTTTATTGAATTAATTATACAATCTGTCTCACTTTAGCACAAAAAGTAATATGGATGACAAAGAATCCATTCACAAAATATGTATACTGAAATTTTATCACTGAAATTGAAACAACAAATACAAATATATTAAAACACCAAATCCATGTACAAATAAATCTTGTTAAGTTTCATAACACTTTTACAAGTTGTAAATTTTATCACCTAAATTTTTAGAACAAATATAAATATGTAAAACACCAAATCCATGTACAAATTAATCTTCTTAAGTTTTATAACACTTTTACACATAAGATTAGATGAAATAAGATAACATGAACTTTTAAAACACTTAATCCTTTATGAAACTCATTTTGTGAACTTCTGTTTCACTTATTTAGATTTAAGAAGTCTAAATATCAATATAACAAACTAAACAACACAATAGTTGAAACTGTAGAAGTGAACATGTGAGGTTATAGGAATGAACTCGAAAAATGTAAACATGAAGTGAAGCGTAAGGATCGAACTGGTCGGTGTAGCGCGGGTCAACCTAGTTTGGTGGTGTCGCCGATCCGAACCGTTACCTTTAATTCCTTCCCCAGGCTTCGTGTGTATTCTCTCCCAGACGAATAACGAAAATATTCTGACTTCACGGGAATCAGGGTCAACGTATTCTGTCAGATCTACTACAGCTTCGATTTACTTTATAAATCTCTTTTGTGAAGTACCAAAACAGTGGTGAACTTGAAATATAACATGGGATCGATATTTCTGTTTTAGCCACTAAAGAAATAGAGGATTAGGTAATTTTAGATTATTTATTATTATATTTTTTCAAGTATAATTAATTAATCTTATACTGTAAACTTTATCTACGTAATCTTATTTTACATTATTCATCATTTATTTATTCATCATTTATATTAGACATCATAAATTTATATCTACATGTTATCACATATATAAACTGCAAATGAGTATCTGATCTTTACGTATTCTGACAATGAAGAGACAGGTTTAGTTTCATGAGTGAATATTACAAAAAAAGTAAGATTTTATTTTTAACTTTTAATTTAAATAAATTTTATTTATACTATTTTTATTATTATATTTTAATATTTATTTACAAGACTAAAGCGACAAGAAACTGCTCGTCGTTACAGACTACTTCAACATTTACTAGACAAAGCTCCCAATTCATTACAAAAGAATTATTTAGATGACTGTGATTAGAACTATTTGGACGTACGGAATTAAGCTTTGGGGCTCCACTAAACCATCCAATTCATCTCGTATCCAATCCTTACAATCCAAAATCCTTCAAAAAATCCTAAGTACTTTGTCACCAATAAACTTATCCAAAAAGACCTTAATGTTCCATATGTTACTGAGTTAGCCCAAACCAGATACCTATCCATTCATCGTAAGCTCCACAACCACTCAAATCCATTATTTTCTCAACTTGGTTCCCTTTCTATTCCCGATAATCCTCCAAGGTGTCTGAAAACAAGATGGCCTAAAGATCATTAAGATCGAATTGACATTGAAGTGCTACTGATGAGTAGTTCTTTTTAAATTGTGACAAGTTATTGTAGTCGTTATCAGCCAATTTACTTAATGTATATATTTGTACAGTTGTAAATTTCAATAAATTGATGTATATATAAAAAAAATTATTTATTTAACCATATATATTTATCTTTATATATTCTATGTTTCTTTATACTATTTATATATTGTATAGTTGTATAGCTTTTTTTTTCATTCTTTTTTTTCCATTTATTTTTATTGAACATATTAATGGAATCATAGTCATATTACTTATTGCCCACATTTGAGGCAGATTTTAAAACTTACTCAATAAAAGTTTCCTTTAAACGAAAATCAGCAACGTGTTGTAGTGAGCGAAAATATCCAAGAACAAATCGAGGTCTGTACAAATAGGTAAATCATAATATCATTATAATATTAAATTGCATCATTTTAATAATATTTATAACAATTTTTAAAAAATATTGACAATAATTGAGGAAAATTTCTGTCAATACTAATGAATCGAAATCGAAAACTGTACTCGGTGTAGCCGAAATACTGACTTCAGAGAATGCAGCTGTTTCTACTGATTTCAGTACTTTCAATGAACTGAATAAGACTGCAGTAGATATGAAATACTCTAAAGAATATTCTTCTATATATTAAAAAAATAAAAAATAGACTTTCGTTATAAATGTGGATCTCTAAGATTTTTATTGAGAATAGGAAGGAAAGGCACCTGAACCTTTTTAATTCCCCCAAACTTTCAAAGTTGTTTAATAAACGTCTGTTCTATTAATATACAAAGAAGAAAAGTTTCTAATACAAGGAAATACAGAATATCGAGGTATTGAATATTTTATATATATTATATTCTATACCCTCCTACATCTGAAGACATAAAACGGACCTGGGCAAAGTGTGACATATTTCGTTGGACTATATCGGTGGGATATTGCAAGGGATGGAGTCATCCGATATTTTTAAGGGTACGAATTCCTTGAGGAGAATTCGAATGAGGATAAAAAAAAAGATATTTTCTCCATGGTCGGTATTACATTTCCCTCAAATATGAAAGAAGAAATATGTCAACTGTGTTTCCCAGCTATGTAGTATTTATTTTGGTTATTCTTCCCACTTCTTAAAATGATATCACTATATATATTTATTTACCTAAAATTACTATTTCTTCTTATATTATTATTATTATTATTATTCATTGAAAGCCGATGATTACATAGATTAGATAAAATGATGGTCCATTAGTCTTAGAAAACTATATTTATTAGTATATGAAAACTGTACCACAAAAGTAAGTATATTATATTGGGTTCAGTACTTTGAAAAGTTGAACTCGTTCTTGGTCAAAGGTCGTGGCAGGAAGTGATTTGCTCAGAATCTCTCCATTTTAATAAATTAAATATATATACACACACACACAAACACACACAGGGGGAGTAACTCTTAGTGTAAAAAAAATAAAATAAATAATTGGTGATTGATATTACATTTCTTATAAGGGCAGAGTACATGTAACCTTGAATTTTACAAACTTAAAGAACAATTTGATCTTCACCTTATTTAGGGAAGCTACAATGTCTTAAAATACTTCGACCCTCGCCCTTTTTCGAAAAAAACTATCCACAAAACTGCAAATCTCACAAAAACTTGAAAATTTAACTAGCTATCATATGGTATGATCAAATCAATGATCAATTAAACTTTTAAAACCGGAAAATACGATGTTTTTCCTTGATTTCCTCCGCAGATCTTTAAAAGCATCGGAAATTATTAACAGGAAATAATATAAATACAGAAAAAAAAATTAGGATAAATACAATAAGAAATGTTTCATCGATTTTCATTTAACCATTTCTTAAAAATAATTAAAATGTGTACTGATTTTTGCATAGTTATTTTGCATTTCGTTTTTCAATTTCGTAAAATTTATAACAAAGTCTATTGAATATCATCTTGAATTTTTTGAACGTTTAATTTTTTTTGAGTGATTGCATATTTATTTAGACTTTTTCTGTTAATTTACTTATTATTGTATGATAAGAAATCTATATTAAATGTACGTCTCTTTATTATTTCCAGTAAAGTGGATAATCTTTTTTTTAGTGATTAAAAATATAAAATTACTATTTTTTTTTAAATATATAAAATTAATATTATTACAAAAAAAAAAAAAAAAATAAGATTAATATTTTTTTTTACAAAAAATCGAATTTATAAAATGTTTTGCAAAAAAAACATAGAAAATTAATAATATTTAAAAACATATATACACCTATATAGTTTTATTTGAACTCAGTAGAATTATCGTTAATAAATTAACTCAATAAAATTTGAAATCCCCATCTAGTTATGGAATTAACAGTAAGCAGTATCAATTAAATAAAAAAAAAAATAGAAAAATATAACGACGAGGATGGGATTCGAACCCACGCGTGCAGAGCACATTGGATTAGCAGTCCAACGCCTTAACCACTCGGCCACCTCGTCAGCTATAAAGTGAAACAACGATGGTATTTCAATTAACAATAAATCTGGAACAAATTTTTTGTTAACCTTTCAATTACTCATTCAATTTTCTATTCATAAAAAAAAAAATCGGATGTTAATTTCATTTTGTACTTAAATTAACAAGATTAGTTAAAATATAGAAAAATTGAAGAGATTCTCAAAATATAGTAAAATGTTGTATATCTATATACTTTCTAATAATTAAGTAAGGTCAGATTAAACTTCAATTGTTTTTTTTTGTTTTTTTTTCAAAATGTTGCTCATTAATCAATGCAGGTCTTCTGATGAAAACCTGCGAGGCAGGTCGAAACGTCGGCTCGCCAAAATATAAGTTTTTCATTTAAAAACTTGACGTGTTTATTGATCCTGACTGCACCCTTGACCATTTCATCACTTAAAATATATTTTATATTTATTTATAATCTTCGTTTTACTTATTTCTGCAGAAAAATTAAAATAAAATATTTATGACAATATTTAAGGAAAGTAACATAGCTATATTGACTTGTAGTTTCGAAGATCTATAAAATTTCGAAAAGTAAATAGTAACAATTTACATAATATCTTCCTTCATATTTTAACTTAAACGGCGTTGAATATTCATCACTAGATTTCAGTTTCATTTTCTATTCATTCTATGAAACAAATTACTTTTTATTTTAACATAAAATGGTTGAGGAAATTATTCTAAATGCCAACTAAGATGGTTACTTGATTGGAAGTCTTCATCTATCATTTCCAATTTGCAATGTATATTGAACCGTTCATTGTATACTGAAAGAGAAATAGTATTTTTGTTATAAACTTCTTTGAACCCACATTGTAAATCATTGTTTTTTATAAGTCTGTAGAATATGAAATTCTAAATACCTTTATAAAATTATGGAAACGATTAAAATTTTGGGACTCCTTTGAACTTTTAAATTTTTCCAATTCATAAAATAAAGATCCAATTCCTGCAATCCAGGTTCCTTCGTATAATCTCCAATCTGATTTTACAAAGTCTGATAAAACTTTTTAATATCAAGATTAAACTTTTCAGTTCTTCAAGGCAAATGAAAAAAAGATGGTCTCGGGAGTTCCAGAGTAGATACTGTTATTGAAGAATAATTTCTTTTCAAAACACATTCAGATCAATAGAATCCTACTGCAAATTCAGTTGATGTACTTTTCTAAAGCATTTTCTACGCAACTGAATACAGTATTGTTTGTCTGTATATATATATATATATATATATATATATATATATATATATATATATATATATATATATATATATATAACGTACAATTTTAATAAAGAAATATTAAATGGATAAAGTTATGAAGACTAATAATGACGTAATGTTTGAATAAGTATACCGCAAAATTTACACACCGCAATATTTTTTTCAAAATAACACTAACAATCTATGTAGTATTATTTTGTGAATATGTTTTTACTATGTTATAATCTTTTGAGAAAGGACAACGACAAAAATTTGAAACCCGTGTAGTTTTATTCTCCTCATGTTACAACAATAAAAAAAAGGAACGTACGGGACCTCTACTAACAGCTTGAAAAAAACGTATTTTCACGTGTTCTGCTCACTATGGTTTATAATATAGTTCTGAATGGAAATAAATATATTAAAAACTTTTAAAAAAAAATTAAATAATATTAAAACTCCCTCACTATTTCTCAATCTCTATCCACTAGTACCGCCACGACCTTATTTAGTAGCAAAAGACGTCCTAAAGAATTATTATTCTGGTCTCGCACTATACCAGAGAGACTCGGAGATGTTTGATATTCTCTGGACAAAAAACAATTTGTGGAAGCAGACTGCGCGGTGGAGGCTTGGCGCTTCATTGCAGGAGAATTATAAATGTAGAACCAACCAGCTAAAGGAAGTCACTTAATTTATGTTTAATAACAAATATATATATACTTATACAGACAGAGAGAGAGAGAGAGAGAGAGAGAGAGAGAGAGAGAGAGAGAGAGAGAGAGAGAGAGAGAGAGAGAGAGAGAGAGAGAGAGGGAGAGAGAGAGAGAGAGAGAGAGAGAGAGAGAGAGAGAGAGAGAGAGAGAGAGAGAGAGAGAGAGAGAGAGAGAGAGAAAAAGAGAGATCATTTATATTTCATTTGTATATCACTGGAATTTTAATTGTCATCTTTTTTTTTCGCAATCACGTTATTCCTTACTATTCTTCCTTATCATGCTTTTTATAAATTGGTTCTTGTTTTGAACCGTTCTAGGAACGGATCGATTTAAAGCGAATTTGGAGAAGGAAATTTGCGCCGTGACCAAAGGGTTACCTGGCAATCAGATTCTCCAGACCCTTGGAAGGCTATAATTCGTAGTTATATCAGCCGTTCTTACTTAACCGTCTTATTACGATAGTAAACTTAAACCAAAAATCACAACACAAATCAGCCTCCTGATATATATGTGGTTAAAATAAAAATAGTTATTTGTGTAGGATTTACATATTTAAAATCTGAAAACGGAGGCTATCAAACACAACAACGATCATAAAAAAAATGGTAAAGAAATTGATCAAGTAATGAATACGATTGAAACAAAACAAATGCTTAGTAGTAGAATGTAGATAATATCGGCGATACAGATTTATCAAAGAATTAATTTGAAAATAGACAAAAGTTTAAGCATCTAGAGTCTGTAATACCCCGGAAAATGATATTTGAGTGTGAATATGAACAAGATTAAACGCTTGTTATGTTATGTTCAGCTACCTTCCGGCATCACACTTAAATTAAAAAGGCTATTAATCTTAAGGAGTCGCGGAAGCTCAGTGGTTAAGGCACTAGATTGCCAAGCATCTGGGCCCGACTTTGAGTCCCACTGAACTTTGCTGAGACAAACTGTTAGAGAAGTCGTTAGAACTAAATCTCATCCATACGTCGCAGATTTTTCCTCAGCTATCTTCCACGCTTCAAATTCAATGCTTGTACGTTTTAATCACCGTAAGACTCAAAATAAAACATAACATGAACTATCTAAGCTATTAGTTTACAGCTGGAAAATAGCTAAGAAAAAAATTGTTGGTTGATGAGGGTAATGTTTGTTGAATCAATAACACAACTATCTATCTTTCTTTAAGATCTTATCAATTATCATAATATTCGTCTTTAGACTAGTTGAAGCACAAAACAGATGGTATGGCTTAATTTATTTATAAGCAGTTTTATATGTAAGTGTACCAAAATAATTAAAGAGTAGTTTGAAACATTATAATGAATATAACTTTTTTAATATTCGACGTCTTTCAAACTTGTGTGAATTCAAGTTCTAAGTATTCCGACTATTCTCCAATAACATCAACACTAGTGATGTTACTCTAATGGGTGCTTGCATCTCTAATCATTTCTCATATTTGGATGAGAAGAAAGACGATGCTAGGGACTTATGGGGCAAAATATAAGCATATGTAATAATTATATATTTTACATTTTATTTCGTTTATCTTGTATGTAAAATATAAATAAATAGATTCTATATGTCTCTATTGTTTAATGTTCAAAGAGGCAAAGAGTAATTATTTTGTTCATTAAATGTTCTCTCTCTCTCTCTCTCCCTCACTCTCTCTTTCTCTCTCTCTCTCTCTCTCTCTCTCTCTCTCTCTCTCTCTCTCTCTCTCTCTCTCTCTCTCTCTCTCTCTCTCTCTCTCTCTCTCTCTCTCTCTCTCTCTCTCTCTCTCTCTCTCTCTCTCTCTCTCTCTCTCTCCCTCTCTCTCACTCTCTCTCCCTATCTCTCTCACTACGAATTATAGCCTTCTGTGGGTCTGGAGTATCTGATTACCAGGTAACCCTTTGGTCACAGCGCAAATTTCCTCCTACAAATTCGCTTTAATTCGATCCGTTCCTAGTTTGGTTTCTAAACAAGAACCAATTTATAAAAAGCATGATAATTAAAATTCCAGTAATATACAAATGAAATATCTCTCTCTCTCTCTCTCTCTCTCTCTCTCTCTCTCTCTCTCTCTCTCTCTCTCTCTCTCTCTCTCTCTCTCTCTCTCTCTCTCTCTCTCTCTCTCTCTCTCTCTCTCTCTCTCTCCCTCTTTCAATCCCTCTCTCACACCCACTCTCTCTCCCTCTCTCTCACACACACACACACAAACATAAACAGATAATATAACTTATATTAAATAAAAATAATATTACAGATACATTATATATTAGATAATTAAAACTTATCACATACAAATGTATCACCTAATAGAGTCCAAAAATAATTTAAATGGAGAATAAAATAATTAGGGATGCAGTCAAAGAGAAACACCACCTGCCTTGCAGGTCTTCTTCAGGACCACAAAACAGCTCTAGAGAGAAGACGAACGATGACTTTTGAACTGTCAGCATTATAATAATTGTTAGTTGCAATATAACGCTGAGATCAGACAACGGATTTCTTACTTTATTATATATTTTATTGGTCAATATTTCTGTAATATGTATATGTATTTTGGCTTATTATTTTTTGGCGAAACGTTTTTTTTCACTTTAACTTTGTCACGCTCTAGCTCTGTTGGTGTTGCTCGGATCGCACTTTTGATGACAGGACTCCATTAAAAATTTAATCGGAAATATTATTTGTTATATAATATTTTTCGCTAAAACCTACCGTTTAGGAGCTATATTGGTTTGAATGATAAAAGCCATGTTTGCCTTAATATTATGTGTTGGATCTTTCTTATACGCTCTAGCACTTTAAACATTGCTCGGATCGAAGATTCCATGGCAGTTTCCTGATAAAAATATAATTGAGAATACTTATGCTACATAACATTTGTCTCCAAGACCTACCGTTTAGGAGGTATATTTGCTTAAATGAAAATAGTCACGTTTCGCCTATATTTTTTAAGTACTGGGATTTTTTTGGACATGCTCTAGCTCTGTAAGTTTGCCCGGATATAAAATTTTTCAACAGTTTCCCGATCAAAAATTTAATGGAGAATATTTTTAGTTATATAACATTTGTCACTAGGGCTAACATTTTAGGGGCTATATTGGATTCAATGAGAAAAGTCATGTTTTCATATATACAATAAGTGTTTAGGCTTTTTAAAACAGTTTCCTTATCAGAAGAAGTAGATATAAAAGCATTATAGGTAGATATAGCAATGATCTATTGTTTTCCACAGTCTAGGAGAAATATATTTTTATATATGCATTCTTTCTGAAAATCTGGTTATAAATTTGGCTTCACTATTTTTTTTTTTATTAAGATCCTTTTATCAACTTAGCGAATCCTGATCAGCTCCTACACATCGAACAAACCCGACTTTGTACAGCTAATCGGCAACACGGGAACAGGATTTGACAGGGGGATGGAGTATTATCAGTGCCTAGCCAATCGGGATATTGGTTAATTGACTGGCTGCTAGGTAGCGCTGGTGCTAATTGCCCGCCGGCCGCGCTGAATTGTGTATGGCACCCGATCTCACTAATTAGTTGTGAATGCCAATAGCGATCATCCCTACATGGCACCTGTCAGGAGTTGTACCTTCCTGCTGTCGGGGCGAGAGGCAGCAGCTAGGGGTACGAAATATCTCAGCATTCCAAGTGGAAATTGTTCTTAAGCACAAGAAATCAAGACAGAACTTATATGGACTATGGGTGTCTCCAAAAACGTTTATAGAGGTACTCCCACCTTTCGATAATCTCAATATAATTTAATTTCCTTTTTAAGGATACTTGCATCACCTTATCAACTGATTTCAGCATACCTTCTAATACCAGGTAGAAAAAGTAGTAAAAGGTAAACACTTAGTTCTTTTCTTGTGATATAAGTTGATATTATTTTGTTTTTACTTATTTCCCTAGAGGCATTAAAAAATAATTAAATTTAAAAAATTAAAAACGGTTTATGAAAATAAAAAAAATATGTTTCATTAAGAACCTGGAGTCCAAACGATAAAACAAAAAAAAAAATCATTTTGATTAATTTCATTGAAAATTTTAAATCTATATAGATTAAAAAAAAAAAAAATTAAATATATATTTTTGAATTATATTCATTTCATATATATGTACTAATCTCAAATATATTGAAAAGTGCTTCGATACTCTAATATCAGTGTGAATGGATCCATAAAGCCATCTATATTATTTATGGCCCTATTCGAGGGATATAAACATTCTCAATAAATAAATTTAAAAGAAAGCAAAAGAAAATTTCTTACCCTTCTGTTCACAAGTCTCAGAATGTTATCGGGAATCAAGAGAGAGGCAAGATGGGAGATTAGGTAATGGATTCGAGTTGGTGTGTAGATTTTCATGGAATTATGAGTATATTGTTCAAGCCAAATCCTGTGCCTTCGTGCTCCTGGAAGGCAGTGGTTATCGTTCTTTAGTTAAAGGAACCAAGTCAGAAATTTGTATGGATCATGAATGACTCCAAAAAGGTTTACTAAAATAAAAAAATTATTTTCAATGGGGTCAAAATGATATGAAAACTTTTATTCAGTATAGATTTTAATATAATTAAATAAATATTTTAAAAAATATAATGAATTATTTTCTTAATGTATTGTATTAATATTCACTACTGTATTTTATATATGTTATATTTATTCAACAAATGTTCTATTTCAGAAAGTTGCTAACCCATCTTCTTTTCAGACACCTCGAAGGATTATCAGAAATCGAGTCAAGTTGAGAGGTTAGTGGATTCGAGAGGGTATGGAGTTTACTATAAAATAATAAGCATTTGCATGGGCCTGTTCTTCAACGAATAGGAAATTTAGATCTTTACGGATAAATTTGTTTGTGACGTAAAATGAGTATTGTGGATTTTTATGAATTAGAAAATTTAGTGCCTCAAAGAGTATTGTGTATTTTTAAGAATTAGAAAATTTAGTGCCTTAAAGCTTAACTCCGTATGTCCAAACGAGCCTAATTACTGTCATGTAAATATGTCTTTTGTAATTAATTGGGAGGTTTGAACGTCTGTCTACTGAATGTTGTTGTAGTGGAATTTTATTAATTGGTATTTAAAACTGTATACAATATATACTCGTATTTCAAGTAATGTATGGATACTACCTTATTACAAGGCATAATGTAATGAATACAATATTTTCTATTGCATAATAAAAAAACAACAACAATTGCAATATTATTTATAGACAGATGAAGGTAATTACATAATTCTTAATAGGTTTTATACGTATATTTTATACAGCGGTATTGTGGTTAAGAGAATAACAAGTGTTGGCCTTAACATTGAAATTATTCTCATGGTTCCGGGAATCAGAGACTTCGTTACAGGTTTTAAAATAAGCAATGACATTTAAAAATAACAAGGAATACAACTTTTTATTTCAATTACCTTGGCCTTGAAACGTAAGATGCTGCATTTTCCGTGTAAACAGACGGCATGTTTTGAAAAATCAACTTTAATGATCCTCTTGCATCCTTCTTCAACCAGACTGATTCTACTGCGGAAGGCGCCCGCTTGGTGAAGGACGGTGTTTACGACGCCGAACTGGAGGACAGGTAGGAGATGACACAGCATCGGCCGGTGTAGCCTCGGTAGCAGAGGGCCATATATAAGAGATGAAGACGAAATGGCTGATAAAGAAAGAAGAGCTATGAATACATTACTCGCCAGACCTTCCTTAAATCTCCTTCCTATCGTTTCGTTCCTTTTGGTTTTATTTCCATCCGCTTAATGTTTTTTCTCTTCCTTTATCTGGTCCAATACAGATGAAAGAGGGCCCTACACGGAGGAGGCTGGCAGGTCTTTTGTACCATTATCTTGTCATTGTCAACAGGTTTCCGACCCTTTCAATTGATTTCTTATTGCCCCTATAGTTCACCGACTTATTCAGGCTCCGTTATGAGATATGTTTAGCGATCTTCTCTAAAGTGGTTCCGTCTGACCCCTGATTCGTCATTTAAATAAAGAAAAGTATTAAAAATAAATAAATATATGTTATTCATATTTAATAAAATTAAATAAAAGATTTCACAATTAAAGGATTTAGAAGATGACGAGGTTATGAAACAAAACACAATTTTGAGTAATTTTGTTTAATTTTTTTTATCTGTTTTTATTTTTCTTTAGCAGAAACATGTTACATAGCCCCTTTTATCATCTTCATATATCTTTTTCTAGTTGTTTTTAAATATTCAGACCCTTCTAGACATAAATCGTTCATCCAATGAACCGGATTGTATTTTTTTTTTTTTAATGTGAAACAACCCCTTTATTACGAAAAATACTAAGACGTAATTAACATTGCTCTTTATAACTTTTTTTCTGCTAGTATTGAAGTGAATCCATTCATGTAAAATATACAACAACAGTAAATAAATACCTGAAAAAAGGCTGAAGATTAAATGAACGATAAGATAAAATATTATAATGATAACATTAGTATATTTTAAAATAAAGATCAAATACTAAAAATTACAATACAGCAATATTTAATACCACAATAGATTATAGATTCAAATACCGAGTAAAAATGGCCTTGTCCCAGCTTTGGAAAAACATTAAAGAAACTGAAATCTATAAAAAATAAACAAATATCTGGAAAAGCTCTAACCGTAACAATAGAAAAGAAGAAGCTGTTATAGCTGTTACTTATGATCGGTCATACACGCCTTACTCACGAGTATTTTATAACGAAGGACAATCCACCAAACTGCATATCATACAATACAATACAACTAAAAACTAAACATATTCTAGTAGACTTCCCTATATAGGATAGTTATTTTCAGGAAGAAGGATTACATAGTATCCTCCCTACAATGCTAGGTGATAATAGTAAAAATATCGAAATAATAATAAAGTTTCTTAAAAATACGTTGTGTAAATGAGAAATTGAACCTAACTTTAATGCAACATACAATTGGGACTCGAATAACTTATTTGGTTGGGATAGAGATAGGCTCGGATAACCAAATCCTCGGTTAATCGAGACCCTAAAAAAATAATGGCAATACATAAGAAAGAATAATAGAGCAATAGGCGTAATACATACATCTGTATCATAACCAAATAATACTTATTATGTACGCAGTAATAATATACATAAGTAACATTATTATATGAGTGAATTAGAAAGATTGACTTAATAAAGTCTTTTCAATCTATCGGCCGCAACATGAGCTTTCCATTATCTAAAAACCATCAAACCGAACGATGTTGTAGCAGATATCAGGTAATCTTCCAGATATTGAAGTTCCTTCTCAAACCCAGTAAATTCTTCTCTTCATGAGAAATTGTTAATGGCGATTCGTTTCCTGGTAGGCCGTGCTCCCCAGCCTTTCCGTAGTAATACTCCTACAAATATAGCGTTCTTCAGCCATTAAATGTTTTGTAAAAAAAAAAAAAAAAAAAAAAAAAAAAAAAAAAAATAAATATATATATATATATATATATATATATATATATATATATATATATATATATATATATATATATATATATGATACATTTGTCAGAACGGCAAGCAGTTTCTTGTCCTTCAAGTCTGGTACAGAAGCTTATTTGAAATGAAGCAATCAACTACAAGATACGTAAACTTAAAAGTTCATTGAATATTTAAAAAAAACCATCCAATTCTTAATCTTATTTTATATTATATGACATCATAAATTTATATCTACATGTTATCACATATAAACTGCAAATGAGTATCTCATCTTTACGTATTCTGACAATGAAGAGACAGGTTTATTTTCATGAGAGTATATTACAGACTAAAAAAGTCACTTTGGAAGATTTTATTTTTAACTTTTAATTTAAATAAATTTTATTTATACTATTTTTATTATTATATTTTAATATTTATTTACAAGACTAAAGCTACAAGAAACTGCTCGTCGTTACAGACTACTTCAACATTTACTAGACAAACGTTCAAAGTTCCCCATTCATTACAAAAGAATTATTTATATGACTGTGATTAGAACTATTTGGACGTACGGAGTTGAGCTTTGGGGCTCCACTAAACCATCTAATTCATCTCATATCCAATCCTTACAATCCAAAATCCTTCGAAAAATCCTCAATGCTCTTTACTTTGTCACCAATAAACGTATCCAAAAAGATCTTAATGTTCCAAATGTTGGTAATTTAGCCCAAACCAGATTCCTATCCTTTCATAGTACGCTCCATAATCACTCAAATCCGTTAGTTTCTCAACTTGCTTCTCACTCTATTCTCGATAATCCTCCTTATAATTACAAAAAAAAAAATGTATATATGCACTAAATACCGAAAATGACTACTTATATTTATTTTTTATTTTTTTGCTTTTATTTTATGAATATTAATAAATAATTTAGAGCAGAAGATAATCAGGGATGCAGTCGAAGAGAAACACCATGTCTAAGAAGAAATACTATAATGCGTGCCAACGTTTTCAAATTATTTATTTATAAATAATTTATTAGAATTGAAATTAATTATTTAAATCAAGATTATTAAATTTTTATAAATGTATTTTTAATATTCAACTTAGTTAATAATAGCACTGCCTTATAATTATATCGCTCAAAAGGCTTATCATTTATTAATATAAAATAATAATAAAATTGTCAATTTATTGATATATTACAGTTATGATGAAAGAGCCTTCGAGGATGGGTTATAAAATATGACATTTTAATTTTCAAAATTTTAACGTCCCATGCTGACATGTATAATTTGCATTAATGCATTAGAAATGAGTGGACTTGTATGATAATTTGGCGGCTACAAGCCTATTATCATAACTTTGTCTCCTGAGCAGTCCTCGGCTATTAAGGTGAAAGTAAAAATATATCAAGACTCGAGGAATCATCTGGCCCTACCTGTATTGAGTCATCTGAATATTTTTTAAATAAAGGGTAAATTTAGGAAAAAAAAGATAAAAAAAATTACTGAAATATTACGAAGGTACACCGAACCAGGCTTATTGCCTTTTTTATTAAAATACTGAGCCCAGTTGATGATGAAAATATCACTGCTTTATAATATAACAGAAATGCTGTGATGCCTAAAATAATACCAGGATTTTTTTTTTAAGGTTAAAATTTAAATTGTTTGAATGAAGAAGTCTTTAGTTCTGAAGCACCCCACTTTTTAGTTATTTAACAGACTAAAATTAAAAAACAAAACAAAAAAGATGAATAATACCTTCTCCACTCTGATAATTTGAAAAATCAAATATATCTATAATAACAAATAATTAAATATTTATCAAACATATAGGAACAAAGAAGATTATAAATACTTAGATAACCAAATAATCGCTCAACAAATAAGGCAACAATTACTACATTTTTATTTTTTTTTACTTGATAATTAATTTATAATAATACCTACTAATATACTAATTTATTGATAATACCTTTCTTCTGACTGCGCTGACGAAAAAAGTACATTATAAGTTAGATATGTAGGACATGAGGAGGACCCGTACCCATCGGTGCCTCCTCCTGACATAATTTTAGGTTTTTCCTTACTTAAGGAGGTCCCTCATCCAGCTTCTTTTTAGCCTTCAGTACGTATTGTCGGGATTATTTGTTGTAGCCGTATTTTGTATGAGTTTTTTTGATGGTCCTCTGTATTTTATTTTGATGTGGTCCAGCACAGTGTAAACGTGTATGTCTGTATGCAGTCTTCTATTACTTACGTAACACAGTCATTTATTTTTTTTATAAATCATTTTTTTGAAATTTACAACTGTATAAATACATATATCAAGTAAGTGTGTTGATAATGATTACAATAACACGTCAAAACTTGAAAAGAACTACTCATGTGTAGCACATCGATAAAAATTCTGGGTAACGGTTCGGATCGGCGACACCACCAAACTAGGTTGACCCGCGCTACACCGACCAGTTCGATCCTTACGCTTCACTTCATGTTTACATTTTTCGATAGTTCATTCCTATAACCTCACATGTTAACAATCACTTCTACAGTTTCAACTTGGATTGTGTTGTTTAGTTTGTTATATTGATATTTAGACTTCTTAAATGTAAATAAGTGAAACAGAAGTTAACAAAATGAGTTTCATAAAGGATTAAGTGTTTTATGAATTCATGTTTTCTTATTTCATCTTATCTTATGTGTAAAAGTGTTATAAAACTTAAGAAGATTAATTTGTACATGGATTTGGTGTTTTACATATTAATATTTGTTCTATCAATTTAAGTGATAAAATTTACAACTTGTAAAAGTGTTATGAAACTTAACAAGATTTATTTGTACATGGTTGTTTCAATTTCAGTGATAAATTTTCAGTATACATATTTTGTGAATGGATTCTTTGTCATCCATATTACTTTTTGTGCTAAAGTGAGACAGATTGTATAATTAATTCAATAAAACATATCAGTTTATAAATAAATATGAGAAAGTATATCACAGGTTTTTTATGTTTTCTTATTTTCACTTCCCATGAGAAAATATAGCAGAAATTAACATCATCACTTTCAACTAGGATTCTGTCGCTAAAAGCAGCGACTAGAACATCGAAATAAATCGGAACAAGGTAAGAACCGATAAAAGGTATTCTGAGCGCGTTTAGGGGTTGGTGTCGCCGATCCGAACCATTACCAAATTCTGCACTGGAAGATCTCTAGGTCATCTTCTTTTCAGACATTGCGGAGGATTATCAGGAACGGAGTGGGAAGCAAGTTGAGAAACTTGTGGATTTGTGTGGTTAGGGAGTTTACTGGATAGGTATCTAGTCTGGGCTAAATCAGCAACAATGGAAAATTAACATCTTTATGGATAAGTTTATTGGTGACAAAGTAAGGAACATTGAGGAATTTTCAAAAGATTTTGGATTGTAAAGTTGGATACGAGATGAATTGGATGGTTTAGTAGAGCCCCAAAGCTCAACTCCGTATTTCCAAATAGGTCTAATCTCGGTCATGTAAATAAGTCTTTTGTAATTAATTGGGAGCTTTGAACGTGTGTCTAATAAATGTTGAAGTAGTCTGTAATAACGAGCAGTTTCTTGTCGATTTAGTCTTATATGTTTTACAAGTAAGACGTCCAAGTGGAGACTAATTAGCGAATCAGTTCAACAGAGATTAGTGAAATATCATTAAAGAATACTGTAGGACAGGAAGTCTTTGTTTGGATCTCTCTTGACGAGATTTGTTTGGATTTACTTTGATTCTCCATTTTTGACACCATTCTCGAATGTTTAGGATATGGTGTTGGAGTATTTGGGAGGCAATGAAGGGATTATTGTTTACTGATAATACACTTGTGTCATCAGCGTAAGGGGTGAGTACAGTGGTAGGATGAGTTGTCAGCTTCAATTTTTTTAAATCAAAGAAACATAATTTTATCCTATAATTTGTTTAAGAAATCAGAATGGATATAGTATTAACAAAATAAAGGTTTAATTCGTAATAGTTGTCAAAAGAAAATATTTAATTCATGATATAAACAAGTTCTCATACACTCATAATATTTCTAATATTACTTACTTATAAAATTTGTATTCTTCTTTTCTTCGAACTTATACTTTTTTAGGTTCAGTGTGTTGAACACGTTCTCGCCAAAAATGCATTTATTAAATATCTGGCTGTCGTGGAGAAGTCGATTAAATCAAAATTGTGCACTTATCAGCTGGACAGTTTTGATCGTTTTCTATAATCTACTAACTATTCAAAAAATACTTCTCGCACCGCAATAGATACGTTAAAGCTTTATAAACACAATTTAACCATTTTTTTTCACAACACAGATATGCAAATTCCTGCATAGTTAAATAAGATAACAAAAAAATCAGTAGGACAGGCAAAAGCAGATGGCTGATCTGAAACAAGGGTAACATTCAAAGAGGTTCGCTGATTGTAGATAAACGTGATATCACTCAATTATAGTGATTATAGTGATAGTGACACCAATTATAGTTATATGACTCAATACTTATATATTTCTAGATTAATGTTGAAAACTATCGGATTTTCCCCGAATTCATTTCCTCCAGTTCAAAATCCTTTTTAAAATCCCCAATGCTCCTTATTATGCTGATTTCGTCTTTCATAATAATCTCAATAAACTCTAATATCTACTATTCTCCCTCGATCCCCGATAATCCTCTGGGACGTCTAAAAAGAAGATGGCTTAGGGACTCTGATATAGAACTTCCAATAGAGTGCTAGAGATGGGAACATTCTTCACGAATTTTTGTCAATAGATTAATAATTCCGCTTATTTACGAAAAGTATTTTGTTAAACCTTGTTTATTTTGAATATATAGGATAAAAACATTGTAGGTTAAAAAATAATAAAAATAATTAGTAAAATTGAATTGATAATTTCTTTACTCCTAAGAAAATATATATTTGATTAAATATACAGATGAAAAAGCGCTATATATATATATATATATATATATATATATATATATATATATATATATATATAGTATTAGGTAGTAAATATTAAAAATAAATTACTGTTTAATTAATAATCATAATAATTACAGCATTGATAATCAAGCAGTTTTACGCTCTAAAACAAAAAAAAAAAAAAATACAAATCATTAATCATATTCTTGAAGTAATTCATGTCTGTATGAATTTGCTTTTTTTGGAAATGAGTACAGGTTTTTCGTAAGCCATTCCATTTAATATCTCTATTGTATCGCTCAAATTAAACGTCCTATTTGATGAGAAAATCTTTCTTTACGCTTCATTAATTTAAACGAGTTTAACTATAAACTCACTTTTACTTGTTTTTGTGCATTTTTATTAAATTAAAATTTTGAATCGTTATCAAATAGGATGTAATTAAAATTTAAATAAATATTTGTTTAAAAATTATTTAACCAAATTAAAATTAAAAACATTGTGAATAGTAAATATATAATAATATAATAAATACTGTTAATAGTGTACTTTTATGAGAATTTAACAAATTTTATTGCCGCAATTAAATAAAATGTCAAAAAGACTTCTCACGACGAGGATGGGATTCGAACCCACGCGTGCAGAGCACATTGGATTAGCAGTCCAACGCCTTAACCACTCGGCCACCTCGTCAGATGTTAACATGAGAAATGCATTTACATTCATTCTCTACATACATTTTTTATGTAATATATGTAGACATTATAGCGCTAAAACCATGACAAGAACTACAAAAAAAATATTCAAAAATAAAAGTATTCTAGATATTTTTACTTTTTAAAAATACGTCGAAATGTTTATATATGTTTGACTATAAGTAGAGGGGTATCCACAATAACAATTTGTGCAGTTAATCATTTTTTAATTCATAATAAGAGTTTATTCCTATTTAGAGAAAAATTGCAAGTATAAGCACCTCATTAAAGCCATCTTCTTTTCAGTTTCTCAAATGATTATAAGTAATGAAGTGGAAGCAGGTTGAATATCTTTTGGATATTTTTTTATTATAGAATCAAATGAGTATAAACAACATATTGTACTTAAATATCATTATGGACAGTTTTATATTTTATATTGCAAGGAGCGCTGTGTTTTTTTGTTTTTTTTAAGATTAAAATTTGAAACGAAATGTATTGCAATTTTTTGGTGAATTTCAATTCGATAAGATCAATCTCAATCCTGAATGGATAAAATAGGTATAATTTGCTATAGTAAACAATTTTTTTTTTTTTTTATACGTAAGTAGGCATTTTTTAATAACAATATAAAGAAGAAAAAAATGCTCTGATTGCCCCTAGATGAAGAAGAGTAATCTATTTTGAAATATTCTTCAATATGTATTAAGTAGTAAACCGATTTTTGTGTGTATTTTATAATTATACACATACATACTATTTTACATAGTCGGATATTAGATCTTTTTTATAAATTATTTTCAAACAATTTTAACATGTTTTTATTATTGTTTTATTTATTCTCTTTTGATCTGTGGATCATAAATGACATGAGATCATTTTAAAAAAGAAACTGGCTCTCCGATGCTCCGGACTAGTAAGCCCACCGACTTATGTAGCAAGTAATCGCTATTAGATATTTAGTGAGGTTCTTGAGGTTCGATAGATAAATAGAGTTTGAGTTAATAGATAAAAAACAAATATTTTGGAGTCGTTTCGAGTCTATATTGTTATCTTAATCATGAGAAGATCATAATCATAAATGCTACTAAGGTCGTTTTATAAATAATTTGTAGAAATAACCTATATATATATATTTATGCGAGCAAGTTTGAATTAAAAGTAAAGCATAATTACAAAATTGAAATTGGTTGTTTTTTTAATTTTAATCTATACTTTAATTACCAATGTTTGTTTTTTTCAGCTTCTAAGTAATTACAAAAACACATCTTAAAGAAAAATTATTAAACGAATGAAATAAAGTTCGTTTTTATTTAAACTCCATTTTATTTAAAATTTAAATTACGAACAAAATAAAGCTAATTACCTTTATCAAAATGACCAATGTTCCATTTTTATTTTTAATTAAGAATTTAATAATTACCAAGGCCTTTGATTTTGAATACTTCTGATAAATAAACCAGCTATAACAAGACCGGATTTGCTCAGGTAGGACTACGTTTGACTTCATTAATATTTCATATCCGAGGCCATTAACTGAGTAACCTTTGCAATAACTTATCACGAAGAGGAAATGAAACTTTGTCCGCTGAATCGAGGCAGTTTGGGTGCGGGGGGTAGGACAGACTGTAGCAGGCCTAGCCCAAGAGATCAAAGCAGGAGGCGAGGGAATGTTCCGAGGTGAGGCAGAATTGAGTCTAACTCCGTGTCGGCGGTTCTCCGCTCTCTAATTTCCCTTCCATTTCCGAATCAAGGGTTTGTCTTGTAGAGTGACAAGTTCACCGAGGTCTCTGGGCCCCATTGTCCGTGGGGCAGCAGTTCGCAGCAGTTTAGGGGATTACATAGGCCAGCAGGTTTTAGGGGTAACAAATTTTCAAAATATCCTTGTTTGAGAGACACAAATAGAATCACAACTTTTGCTGTCATTCTGTACATAGAGAGCCTCATTTTTGTATCAGTTAATGGTTTCGGAACAGGTTCAAATATAATAATTGTAAAATAATTCTAGGAAAAAGTAAAGAAATGCATAAATATTATTTTTTTTTTTCATTTATTGATTTTACAACAGTACAAAAACATTTATATCAAGTAAATGTGTTGATAGTGAATACAATTACATGTAAATAAATTGTGAAGAACTACTCAATAGTAGCACATCAATAAAAATTCTACACTGGAAGATTTCTAGGTCATCTTCTTTTAAGACGCCTCGGAGGATTATCGGGAATAGAGTGAGAAGCAAGTTGAGAGACTAGTAGATTGGAGTGGTTATAGGGCTTACTATGAAAGGATAGGTATCTAGTCTGGGCTAAATCAGCAACATAAGGAACATTAAGGTCTTTATGGATAAGTTTATTGGTCACAAAGTAAGGAGCATTGAAGGATTTTGGATTGCAAGGATTGGATACGAGATGAATTGGATGGTTTAGTGGAGCCCTAAAGCTCAATTCCGTACGTCCAAATAGGTCTAATCACAGTCATGTAAATGAGTCTTTTGTAATTAATTAGGAGCTTTAATCGTTTGTCTAGTAAATGTTGAAGTATTCTGTAAAAATAAATTTAAATATAAACAGTCTAATTCTTCTCGTATCTTTTTAATCCAAAATCCTTGTTATACAACAAACAAACTTATTCATAAAGATCTTAATGTTTGATTTGTTGCCGATTTAGCACAAACCAGATACCTACCTTTTTATAGTAAACTCCATACCTACTCGAATCCACTAGTTTCCCAACTTGGATCACACTTAATTCCCGATAATACTCCGAGGCGTCTGAACATAAGATTGCTAAGAGACCTTCTAATGTAGAACTTTTATTTAAATGCTACTAGTGAGTAGTTCTTTACATGTTATTAATATTGTCCCCGAATTTACTTGGTAAATATAATGTATACCAAAAAAAAAGAATGATTTTCAAAAGTTTGATAGACGAATATAATGATAAAATAGGAAAATACTTATTTTTAGAGTCATTCTAATATACTCTATACTATTTTACAAATTTATAATGTAATGTTGTTTACAAATAGTAATGTCGGATCTAGCAAAATATATTTTGAGACGGATATATTAATAGGAATAAACGAATATACTAATATTCTATAGTAACATACTAGTTAATACAGTATGTATCGCAAAATCGTTAATTATATAATATATTGTCTTACTTATTCTACTGTAGAAAATGAAAAAAATCTCTTGAGGTAGGCATGTTGGTATAGAACGATCAATACAATTAATTGGTACTTCTTTTGGAATTACCTTATTTGAAAGCTACTTTCGAATAAACTAATGCCAACAGAAGTGGCAATTAATTCATCAATCATAATTTAAAAAATGTAAATTTTTGTACGTTTTATTGTTCTAGGAAGACAGCGAATAATGTGAAATTAAATATTGTAATATTGAAAAAAATTCGTTGACATGTTCTTTATTAAAGATACTTCTCCCCCTCCCCCCCCAAAAAAAAATAAATAAAAATAAAAAGTCATAAATTAACAAGAATCCTCAAATATATTTCATCGTTCTTAATTTAATGAAAAATTATAAATCACAATATGTACAAAATGCTAATTTTTTTTTATTTTTTTTTTTTATTTTTTTGTATGTACAACGTTCATGAAGTACGAAATTTGGACGATCGAGGGTTTATATAAATCATCTTCTAGAAACCCTAAAAGTACTTTTCACTCTAACCATTACTTGTAATACGTTTTGATGGACATTCCTTCTTTGATTTTCATATATTTTCTTTTTTTAATTTTACAATTATTAGGATAAATATATAATAATATTGTAATTTTTGAAATACATTTAACTCATTTTTCCGCCCTTTTTGGTGCAAAATTTATAGATAAGTTTAGGGTGATCGCCTCACTCCGGTTTTACATCTGATTCCCTTTGTGTTTTATATTATAAATGATATGCATATATATTTTTTTCTATTAAATTAATTATATTAATAACTGTATACAATATAAACATCACATAAATATGAAGAAATATAGTTACAATGTCATGTCAATAACTTGTTTATTAACTACCTATTAGTAGCACTTCAATAAAATTTATATTAGAAAATAGAAGCCAATTTACTTTTCAGACGTCTTGCAGGTTAATTGTGAATCCTGTGGGAAGCATAGTGGGATATTAGTAGGTTCGAGGGGGTAGCTTGTCATGGAAAATCAGTTCATTTTTTGACAAAATAAGGAGCATTGAGAATTTATGAGGGATTTTGAATTGTAAAGATAAGATACGAGAATAATTTAAAGATGTAGTTGATCCCTTAAGCTCATATGTCCAAATAGGTCTAATTATTGCCATGAAAATAATTCTTGCATATACAATGGTTTATTTTAATTTAAACGAAATTAAAAATATAACATCTTATAAGGAAAAACAATTATAACATTGTTGTATGCTTTATTTTATGAATGAGTTTTTTTTTAATTGTTTTTAATATCGTCGTTCCTCCTTACTGATGCCTGTTTTCCTTTTGAGTAGCGATCGCTTAAACGCAATTTAGGCAGCTATCCAGGGAATTCAAGTGCTTCCCATTAAGTGAATATTGCATATCTCATCATATATGAATATCGGGTGGTGTAACATCGGGGCCATGTAGTGGGTGAAGCAGGCTCCCCTAATCTCAACTAATTACTTATTTAAAAATGCCAAGCAACTTTAGATCGCTTGTATTATTTTATTTACTAAATTATAAAATATTTTTTAGTAGAATATTTATTGATTGATGATAATGGCCCATGTTCTTAACGAGCTTTATCTGGATTATGATCCTTATTCTTTTCAATCTTGAGTTGAGATTGAGGCATCTTCAATATTGTCAAAGTGAAAAACAAAATCTTTAGGGAAGAACAACAATTAAATTTAAAACTTCCTGTTTATCTTGTCCATTTTTATTTACAAACTATGAGTGAAAGATTAATCAACAAGGTGTTTTTAGCTGTTATTGTTTTGTTTTTTTTGGGTTTATCGTCTTTAAGTAATGTTCAACTTGTGCAGGAATGACTGGCTATCGAAAAGGTTACCTACCTATTTTACTAGTTATTTTTTAACTTACTCAAAAAAATATAAATATTATCAGTTAATAATGACATATCTATTAAAATTACTACATCGTTTATTTTGATTGACATTCATTAAGAAAAAAAAACACGGTTTTTAATAAATACCGATAAAAGATTATTTTACTCTGTCTACTTTGCATTGACATTATTTTATGGAATTAATTAAAGACATAAAATTTTCAGGATTTCTTTTTATTTGATAAAATAAAGTCAGCACCAAATTAGAAAAAGCAAAATAATCTTTTATAGGCGTTTACTCAAAACCATGGTTTATAACTTACAAGGGAACACCCAGTCTCTTACAGATTTTGTTGGCAATAATTTTGGAGGTTCCTAGTCAAAAATATTAATTAAAAATTTTGCCGTTCCAACTAATGGGCCGTAGAAGCCGAGAAAAAAAAATGAAATAGCATTAAACTAATTTATTTTATATCTCGAGTTAAAAAATGATATCGACATGATTCTCGCCCCGAAAGATTTATATTTGAGTACAAATTCAATGGAAAATTCCGCTTCATATATTTGGTTTAGATTAATCCAAATCTAAAAAACAAATATTAGATCGTTAAACAAACTAATTTTATAGATTTTGTTTACTCAAAAAATGATGTCAAATTCTAATTTAGTCTTCAAAAGAACCCTAAAATACGAACTTTCATCCAAACAGAAATTTAAAAATTGAAACCTTCAAAATTTTCCTAACGAAATAATGAGTATTTATTTTTTTTTTTAAACCTAAAAAAACTTGAATTACAGTTAGACAGTTAAACCTATCATTTTCCCCTAAAATATAGGGTAGTAATACGCTTGAAGTTTCTTTAGTTTCATCTTCCTATCTGGTTTAAAACGTTAGAAATTAAAAATTTCGGATTTTCAAAATTTTTAAATCTGTTTTTGTGGAATGGCGATTTAAATAAAAGTTACAAAGAATCAGTTTAAAAATTTCATTTCCCTTGAATGGTAATTTTTTTTTTTTTATTGAATAAACTTTCTTCATTGTTTTTGAGGTTGCTGAATTAGAATCTGACGTAATTTTTTGTGTGAAAAAATCTATAAAAGTAGTTTGCTTGAAGACGTAATATTTTTTTTAGAATTTAATTAACCTAGGTTTTATTTTAGGTTGAAGGTAAATTTATTTTAGTTATTAGTAAATTTCCTTTAAAAATAAATATTTTGGTGCAATAATCATGTCGATATCGTTTTTTTAAGCCCAAGATATAAAATAAATTAGTTTTATGCTATTTAATTTTTTTTTCTTGGTTTCTAGGGCCCATTTTTCGGAACGACAAAATACGTGTCTAATATTTTTTGGCCACGGGGCTCCATAAAAATTCCCTACAAAGTCCGAGGGAGACTGTGAGTGTCCTACCCTGATTAGTAGGTTTTACTTGTTATTTTAATAAATGATCATCCACAAAACTTAACACATGCGTTTGTATATTTTTGTATGAAATACATAACATTGGTGTATTAGTAATATAAAATATAACTAATGCAATGTCCGTTGAAATGTATACTATATACTTAAAAGCTCCGTTTTAATTCACGTCCATTTAAACTTTATAATGTTGAATAGGAATTTTCCATTGGCAAAGCTTGCCGAGGGAAGCGTCTCTCTGTTACTTTGACTCTCCAGACGGAAAATTAGGCTAGGATCTTTACATACAAACATATACATCATAGTTATATACAGCTCACCTGTGCAACCTCTTTTGACAGTGATTGTTCTGTTGTGAGGAGGTTTTAAATTTCTTGCAAAACCCTTTCCATACATTTCCCTCCTTCTTTTTAACAGATAAACAGATAAAATGTTAAAAATTATATTTTTGAACGCCTCCACCGGGTTTTTTTTACACCAGTGACGCAGCTGAGAGAGAATAGCTGGGATCTCTCTGTACCTGGCTTGTCCCATCATAAGTGGAGGGATGGGTCTGGTGGAGGGATCTCTAGGATGAGTGTAAATTGTAAATAGAGTATAATTGTATTTTTACCTTTGTTTTATCTTTTTTTTTTCTCTCTTTTCTTTTTTAAAGTTTTAGTACTTCATTTTGTACATAGTATATTTTACATTGTTTATGTATAGGATAGTTCTTTTCTTTTCTCTTTTTCATTTTCTTACATTTATTATTTACTTTATTTTCCTATTATTGTTTTTTTTTTCATTGTACATAATGTGTGAATGTAATCATACGCCATCTATATTACTTATTGCCCACAGTTGTAGCAGATTGTAATAATTACTCAATAAAAGGTTTAAAAAAAAAATATAGAACGAGTTATATTTGAGTTAGACCTTAGCAGCATTGTTTGAAAAATAATGGATATACTTCAACGCGTTGAATATTAAGTATATTTAAAATAAAAATATGTGGATAATAGTAAACCCTTGTCGTAGAAGAATATGGAACCAAGGATTTAGTTCCTATTTCTCCCGCTCTAGACGTCTCGATCCCAATGTAAGTCAAAGACTTCAGAATTACTCTGTCGAATGGATTCAGTTTGCCAGGGTAATCATTAAAGAACATTCAACCGCAAAGAAACGACTCCAAACGATCGGTTATTAAGTCATGTAAATAGATTGACCACGCTAGCGAGTATTTTTTGAGTAATTATTTTGTAATGGCATGCCACAACTCATTCAATCCTTCAATTCATTTAGTTACCGAAACAAATACTTCTGATATATATTTTTATTATTATCGGTATATATCTATTTTTAAACTATTATAACTTTACCTTATAGAAAGATATCTCTTTATTAACTTATAGGAGTTATTAAAAGTAAATAAAGCAGATTGGACTGCTTTTTTGAAAAATCCTTAAACCTAATAGCAATTTTGGAGCCTCTTATAAGTATCTGTTCATGAAACCTTTTCTCTTGCATCTTTTATTTATTAATGGGTCGTTGATAAAACGATGCAGGTTTTTTTTATTTAGCAACAAAAATTCATTATAATTTCGTGCGGTTATGTTGAGCGGTCAAGACTAACTTCTCTCGCAATTAAAAATACCATGTTTAATTATCATACTTCTTCTTCTCAACTCTAAAGTTAAACTTGAATATTTATAGTTTGAATTATACCAATGCTATGCTAACCTTACGAAAAACACACACTTATTATTGATAAATCAGCTCATTTTCTAAATTTATTTTCCATCTCTTACATGTGATTACAATTGCATGGTGTCAGATAAATAATTTCTTATTCGGTTTCCAAAAATCTTACTTGTTTAACTAGATAAACGTTTTTATAAAAGAGTTTATTAAGTTTATTCTGGGATAACAAAAATATCATAAGAACATCAATGAATAATAAATTATTGTTCTTTTCTAGTTTCATCGCTTTCGTTGGTGCTCCAAAATTTTTTTAAAATTATCATCCAATTTCTTCAATTACCATCATTATAAATGATTTATAATCTAGATCTATAACATTTTAAATTTCATTTTTATAAATGATGGAAAAATATCATATTTACTGTAGAAATGATGATTATATAATGAAGTACTATAAAACTATCCCCAAAGTCAGTGATCGGTTCTTAGGAATTGATTTTAAGGCATAAATACTCGTTACCTATTTTTTTTTTTAAGGACACATCCTTAGTTCTGAATTATTAGTTTATATTATAGTCTTATTTTAGTGAATATAATGGCCAGTGTTTTTGGTTCATTTGCTTTAATGTTCTATTTTTCAAAATAAATTCTGAACCTTTTTGGAAGACCTGTAACCGGTTTAACATTGATTCGATCCGGAAGGATGATGAATAATGTAAAATAATAGTTCTGGCAGTGATAGAGATGTGTCAACGATTAACCAATTTTATAAACAGCATAAAAAGTAATGATCCACTACCATGTTGCTTTTGTTGGTTAAGGACGAAGTAACCTCAGCCCAATCAGTGATTGAGCAACCGACTACACAGCACAATGCACGATTTGATAAGGTCGTTACAGTTTTATCAATTTTTCAATACAGAAACAATTAGGAGGCCGCTGGAGCAGAAGCTATCTATTGATATGAGATTACAGTTATTAAAGGATTGAATAAAAACTGGCGCGGTGCAGGTATGCAGATTAACAAGCTCCGCCCTACCTCCTACCCTCCTCCAAATTGCCTCCTCTGTTTGGAAACAAAATTATAATAGATTACTCCTCAGGTAAATAGAGGCTGCGGGGAGGGAAAAAGAAAAAAAATAAGTGCATTTAGACCAAGGCAGTGTTTGCTTAAAACAATTTCCGTGCGGCTAAGCCTGTTTCTGAAACTGGGGTAAGCCCTGAGTGAAATGCATTTATCTAATTAAAACAATCACGGAGCTAGGGAAAGGCTAAAGAACTGGAGCTTAAGTTATAATTATATTTGCTATCGTAATTGAATTACAGTGCTGTTGTTAATATCCTGAATAACGCTAATAAGAATAATATTTACTCAGTATAAAATTATAGAATTTAAAAATCAAAAGACTGTAACTTTGGCCGACTAGTCGGCTAGCTAAGCAATGCCGATTATTTGGCAAATCCGATCATTATTTCCGTTGAAATATGGGTAACTCTGACAATATTGGAGGCGATACATTTGTAGCTTCATTGTCAGGCAGCTGGACATGTAGCTACAGGTTAGTACGTAATTTACTACAGAGAGACAGAGAGTTCGGCCAAATTCAATCATAGCTAATTATAATCAAAATTTAATCATAGCTATTTGATAACTAATTTCCTGGATTCAATCACCTAATTTAATAATGATTAAATTTTTCAATTTTTTTTTTTTGTGAAATAGGGTAAATCACTAGTTATGGTCATAGATAAGGGAACTTGTCAATTTAAAACGGAATTCTGTTGATACAGTTTGTGATATGAAATCTTTGGTTTTATATTTAGAATCTCAAAAGTTTCTTCTACTGAATGTAAAATTGACAAATAAACTGAAGCTTCCTTTCAAATAATATTTATAATTTTTTACAAAAAGTTAAAAATACCAGTTATGGGCATGCTATACCTATTATGGTCATAGCCAATACTAGTTATGGTCATGTGGCAAAATAATCTCTAAACAATTATTTAAAAATGAATATTAATTAATAAACAACTATAACTATAAAAATGATATAAATACTAATACAACACAGTCTAAAAAAAAAGTAAAATATATATTTAAAAACGCAATCACTCAATGAACTCGTTCACAAACTTTGTAGTTACTTATTAGTTAAGAAAACCATCATAGAAAAATAGTTGAAAATAAATTTAAACAAATATTTATCAGGGAATAATTTATAGCCGCACTTCTCGTTAAGTTTTCTATATAAGCACTAACGGCTTACGATATGGTAATCATCCCTACTAAAAAAATAATGAATTAAAAGAAATCGGAATATATTTTTGTTAATTATCTTCTTTCGATATTCACAGTTTTCTGGAACAACATTAGCCATCCGCGAAGTACAGAATATAACTAACTGTATTAACTAGTAATGGCCACTTAAGAGACGTAAGGTCAAACATGGCCACTAATAGGAAGGGATATAATATTTAAGTTTTGAAAGGACATAATCAAATGAAGGAAATTGTATTGTATCTTTATTAACAGGAAGAACGTTTCTAACAATAAAGAAAATTTAAATGGATAGGGGTGACCATAACCCATATCTCTTATTTTTATACACCAGTTATGGTCAGTTCAATATTATTGTTAATTAAAATCAGATAGTCCAACCTACTGGAGATTGTATGGAAGCCTGAATACTATTAAAAAGATATATAACTCAAAAACTAAAAAATAATGAAGCGATTTCACTATAATTCCTTAAGAATCCTCACTTTTGAAAACGATCTTACTAAAAAAGGAGGTATTTCAGGACGCTATTTGAGGAAAATATTTTTTAATGTCTACTAAAAAGGGATAGGAGGGAGAGTTTCATAAGTAAATGAATCTTAAATCCTTTTCAGAAATATTTCTCCTGGTGATATCACAAATAAATGGATTAGGCCCTTATTATTGCAATAATTGTATTAGCCTGCCCATAACAGGTGAGGTGACCATAACTAGTGATTTACCTAATGGTTATCTGACTGAAATATTTAATCATAATTAAATTAGGTGATTGATTCCAGGAAATTAGTTGGAAAATAGCTAAGATTAAATTTTAATTATTTTTTAGCTACGGTTGAATTTTTCTCAACTCTGTCGACAGTTAATAGTCAAATTTGGTATTCCAGCTTGCCGAAAAATATATCATTTTAAAGGACTTTGTTTAACGAATCAATCATATATACAAAATTACATAAAGTCCTATGAATAAATAATTACCTTATTTATTCATGTAATTATTCTGTGATGCCAGTTTACTACAGAAATGGATCGCTGAAACCCAGAATTTAAAATACCTCAAACTTATAAGAAAACCACCCCAGATAATGACTTCATCACCCTAGTGTTACCTTCGAAACATTATTTTTTCATTCTTATATCGTGCCAGTAATAATAAAAACCGTCCGGCAATCAAGATTAAACATTTTTTCGTCACTAAAAATCACCATTGACCAAATTTATCTTTCCATGGAAACTCCGCTCCACCAAATTTGTCAAACCCTCATCACTCTTGCAAATCGATTCCGTTGCTTCACTTTGAATTCCACATTTATCGATAGTTTTTTTTCCTATAACTGCACCAACAAACTTCCATTTCTTGTATTTTTTTTTGTTTTAAGTAAGGTTGTATTGATTTGTATACTGATATCTTCTTATTTCGTCTATTAATTCTTCTCAAATTTAAGATGTAACAGAAGTTATCAGTTTCAGCATGTATTTAGTCTTTTATGTATTGATATTTTGTTTTTTTCATTTCCTAACATGAGAAAATTTATCAGCAGTTAAAAACATTACACTTGTTATTAACATTTAAAATTGATTTAGAGTATTCTTTATTGGTACATACAGATATTCTGGGCGGGTGGAGGTGTGGAGCATTGCTTCTATGCCGTCACCTTAATTCATTTCACAATTTAAAAAGGAACACAAATATTTCAAATGTTTCAAATTTAAAAACATTTTATTATGAACTAAACAGTAGGCGGCAGACGCATATAATTAGTCAGATATCACAATTTCTGACAAATCGTCATCAGTGGATTGTAGGATATGTAAATGTTATTTATCATTTAGTCTATGGCTATTATTAAGTTAAATTCTGAGATAACATAAAATTGATTATTGATAAAAGTGTGGTAACTATAAATATCGAGGTGCTCCGTAGGCCTCCTTAGTCAACATAACGTTACTGAAAAAACTTTATTTCATTGTCAAATTTAATGATTGTATCAAGGTTAATAATGCCAATAAGATATTACATTCTGAATCTTTTTAAAAAAAATTATTTTTCAATGAAGTGTCAATTGTTGGAACTTAACAGACTCCTCATGCCCAACTCCATTCCATCGGTCGTTCCCTGTATCAGAGGTCTTCCACTTTTCCCCCTCCCCTTCCCCCCGCTTGATAAGTAAGGGTATATATTTTCTTGGAGCTTTTACCGGATAAAAAGCTTCTTTGTGGGCTTTAGGGCTATTTTTCCCCTTTTCTGGGTGCGATAGCAAGACATCCCTGCCCCCCTTTTATGATTAAAGTTGTTACCACGTTTTAAGAAACTTTTAAAGCAGAGAGCTTCAGAGGGTTGCCGATGAGCATATGAAATTTAGAAGATAAATCATTTAAGGCGTAAACGGTGTTGCATATTTATTAATACAGGCTACACCGCGAGCAATAAATTTTTCATTTTATATCTCAGCCGTCTTTCATATTTCTAACTTTTCCTTCTCCTCTTTTTATATTATGTGAAAAGTTTTTCGTTCTAGGCGAGAGTTTCTAGTAAAAAAATAATAATATATAACGTTTGTAAAATGATTATAAGCAACGCAGAGTATTGTTTAAACCATAGGAAATCAATTAATAAACATATGCAGAGAAAAAGGTGTAGATATGAGCACCGTCTTTTGTTTTTTATTTGAAGTTAGTTTCCTTTTGAAAAATTTTAGATTTTTGTCTTTCATTAACAAATTTAACAAGTTTCATAAATATGAGAAGGCAAAAGAATGTTTAATATCAGTTATTTCTTTTTAAAAATAACTATTCACGAAAAACTTTCAAAATAGCACTAGAAAATTTAGGGTGTAAATATGTGCCTTCTTCAATAAATTCACTAAAAATAATTTTAAAACAGTACAAAAAGTTTTAAAATTTATTTATTAAAGACAATTTATATTTACAGAAATCGCAAACATAAATGGCTCATTTAGCGCCGGCACAATCTAAGTGTGCCCACATTTGGCACATAGCACATTTCAACTACACCTCTCTCCTAGTGTCTCTAGAGAACTTTTCATGACAAAAGATGCAAGTTGCATCGCTTGAGTCTGGTGTATCTACACTTTTGACTAGATTGGTATCATAGTCGCTGTCCACAAGGGGAGGATAATTGTAGTGTGATGAATCTGACGATGGATGGTATATGGGTAGAATTTTCTATTTTTGAAGGCCTTTCGTCTTCCCACCCCTGCCCCTGGTCAGTCTCTCACCTGGGAAAAACTCAATAGCGTTTTCTCGAAAGCAGGATGTCAAGCGATTGGAAAACTGATCTTTGTATGGGGATCCGGTGACCTTGCTGCTTTGCTTCCACAAATAGTGGTTTTCTTCTTAATGTTGGAAGGTAGATGTAACGGAAAAATAGCCTTAGTTCTTGTGGATATTGAGGCCCATATTTACGCCAACACCACCTAAGAAAAAAGGCCTCTATCACATGTGACCTAAAAGCGCGAGTGAATAAAAGTGAGCTTCAAAAAGTAGCTTAAAATCTCCACTTTCCGAACATAACTGTGATTTAAAAATAAATAAATATGAGAACATGAGAAAAAAAAATCGATTTCACACACCTTCTAAATGTTAGCAGTCCAGAATAATCACCAATTTGTACAATAACTCACGCTGCATCTACGCAACTTGAAAGAATGGTTCCAACTGCTCATTTATATCATATATAAATAAATATTATGAAGCAAAGTCACCAGTCTTCAGGACCTCCCATAGCCGCTTGGAGGAGGGGTGCTCATATTTACACCTTTTCCTAATTATATAAATAAATCAACATTGGAACTTTCTTCTCACCATTCAATCAATATATCATCATAGCATTTGTAAATATATTTTCCGATCCACTTACTTATAGTTAAAGCTCCTTCTCTTTATTTATCTTTTCCAAATTTTTCCAGATTATTTTTATTTTATTTTATTTATTATTTTTATGTTAGTATATATATACTGGAAATTCTATATGCAATTGTATCTACCATTTACTGTACCTATATGTCTCATATTCTACATAAACAGCTTGGTCTGAAATTATACAAGCCAGATTATTGTACAATCTTATGGCACATTTTTGTTAATCTTAGCAGACAATATGTCCAAGATTAAATGTTATTTTTTCATTTTATTTAATTGAAAAGTGATTATGATTTGTTAATTGGGTGAAGTACTTAAATATTCGGCAAGAAAAGCATATGAGGAAACAGAACTCTGTGGCACTTCCTCTTAACTTGATTTTTATTTTTAACTTAACTTAGGTGATCCTCCATTCAGCTCATTTTCAGTCAGCTCTGTTTGTGGGTATACCAGGATACCAATAGATTTTTTCGTGAAATATTTTTTAGAGAATCTGTATTAGTTGATCAGCTATTGGCATGTGAAGGTCAATATGTAGGAATATGACGATTAAATACCGGGGTGTTTTTGCAAGAGTCCTGAATGATTTTGTCGGAACCATAACGATGGAGGACTTGAAATCTTTAGGCTGAAATCTGCAATGTGAAAATTATCTTAATCATGAACGAATGAATAATGATAATCCCTTTCATTACAAAATAAACAGGATTCTAAGTGAGAGCAACCGCTTTCTTCCTCGCATTATTTCTTTATAGGAATATACACTCGAAGCTCGATTAACCAAGTCTCGATCAACCGAGGTATCGATTAACCGAGTTTTTTATTATTTATTTATATTAATTACGTATGAATATTTCTACATTTTATTGCCAAAAAAGTTATTGATTTTTTCTATGAGCATTATTACGGGTAGGAACGAGGATGAGGAGGATGGTCTACTAGGACACAATTTATCATGAAAAAAGGTTTACAGGGTTGGAGAAGGCACTTTAATATCTGGAAAGACTAACTGATTCAACATCCTTATATTTTATATTTTTTTAGACAATGGATAGATAGCGGCAAATAGAATGTTGGTGCTTAAGCAAAAGTAAATTACCGTAAAACGGCCTGACTTTGTACCAGTGAGTTAACTTTGCACCAAGTTCACTAAAACATTTCAGTCGAAGAAAAAGTGTTTTTTTTTTGTTTAAATGTTACGTTAGAATATAAAATATCCCTCATTTAAACAACAAAACACTTTTTCTTCGACTGAAACTTTTTAGTGAACATGTACTGTCAGGCCTGTACTAATATTACTTATTTATATTACTATTATATACCTAATAAATACTATATTGCTATTAAATATATATATATGTATTACGTGTTAAATAAATAGATATATTAAAAATCAAATTTTTCTTATGTATATCTCTAACTTTTTTGGGGTCTCGATTTGGTTATCCAAGCATAAGTCGGTCCCTACAACGTCAGTTAATCGAGTCTCTTCTCAGTATAATACATTTAACATAAATATTTTTTTACTTATATATAATTTTTTAAATAATGTAAACTAAAGTTCAATACATTTTTTTTTTCTAATTAATTTTCCCGCACATCACTTATTATTTTTATCTAATATTTTCCGGTTTATTTTATTTTATTAAATAATATTTTAAAAAACAAACTTTATATTAATATTGACATTTTTGGAAGTAAGATATTTCGTGATGGTTTTATAGCTTGAAAAAATTTAATTTGTAAAGAAAGAATATAAAACTAATATTCGCTACAGTTTATCTAATTTAAATTGATTTTCCTTCACAATACCAATTATCTTTATCTTTTATTTTTCGGTTTACTTTATCTTATTAAATAATATTTTAAAAATATACTTTTTATTAATATTGACATTTATAGAAGTAAGAAATTTTGTGATATTTCTAAAACGTAAATAAAAATGAATATTATGAAATCAAAATTTGAAACTGTAAAGAAAGAATATAAAACGCACTACAGAAATAGAAGCTAGGGTGTCAGCCTGAAAGGCCATGTGAACCATAACTTTGAGCGGAGTGACATGGGGGATTACTTCGTCGGAAGAAGAAAGTTTTACCCACGGGGTCTATTATCGTTACAAATTTAACTCCCCGTCTACTTCTTGATAGGAAAAAACTACATTGTAATAGTTATTATCTACAAATGCATTCCCCTGACGGCCATAGCCTCTTTTGAATGTTTTTTCATGATCCATTAATTTTCTATTACAAGACTTTATTGTAGCTTATATAGCTGTTTTTTTGTTTTCAGTTGTTACTAAAGATAAATAAGTATTTCTTCCCTCCATTTATTTTACACACAAGCTCTTAAAGGCTATATAAATACACATCTAAGAAATAAAAAAAATGTTATTGTTAATAATATACTGCAATGTTTATTTTTAAAGAAAAGTGAGTTCTAGTTTAAAATAATTACTATACTAAATACGCAAATTATGAAATTAATTATATGATTAGAAAATTGTAATGAATTCGATTGGAAATAATCTAATTTAACATAGGCGTAGGTAAATTGGTACATGCTGGTCATCAGTAAAAAAAAAAAAAAATGAATAAAGGATAACAAATATTCTTTAATTCGATAATTGATGATAATTTTTGTATTCGTTATTTATTTATTAGAAAAATGTTTAATTACAAAAATTCAAATTACTGCTACTAAAGATAATTCTAAAAATATATTTTAGTGAGAAAAATTGACTGTTTAAAGTACTGGAGAACCTCATTAATCCGACCCCTAAGAGACGAAGGGGTATGGCGAAACAGTCTAAAGGTCACAAGGTTCAACAGGTGATTTCTATGATGCACATGGCTTTCACTGTAAAAATTGTACTATAGTTATGGAAATGAAAATGAATTATATTAAGGTATTATAACTATAGTAAATATTATATTTTCATTTTATTTAAATGTAAGAAATATAAATGTGTTTTTATCGAAAATAGAAATAGATATTGACTAATAAGCTTGCCTAGAAATCTTTTAGCCTGCTATTTATATAAAAACAGCAATGACCATAATAAAATTGTTTTGTGTTTGATTTTTACCAAACTAATTAATTTTTAAAATAGTTCATAATGAAGTATGCCCTAAACTTCGTTCTTAAGGACGTACATATCGGAACAATTCCTCATATACCAAAATAAATATAGCAGCACTTGTATAGCTAAAAACCCGAGTAAACCAGACCAAACACGCATCACAGGCAAACAAAACATCCATTTAGATTTGATTCTCTTCAAATGAAAAACTATAAACAAAATAATTTAAAAAAAAACATCAAGGAAATAATAACCATAGAAAAATATAAAAATCGCAATAAACAAAAACCTAAGTTTCTATATATCTAAATTTAAATGTTATTCCAATTTAATACACACAGATTAATCGTATACATAATATATTATAGTAAGAACCATTTATCCATTTAAATAATTACTCATTAAATGAAAGTTCTTTCTACCTAAAAACCCGGAATAGTCTGGAAAAATCCACGTATCCCATAACCTTCTGACCATCCCAAACCCTCACCTATTCCTTAACATTAATATACATATATCATCAAATCGGTGGGTAAGGCTCTTGACTAGGATTCTCCCAGGCTCAAGTTCCTGTGACTCCATAAAGTGGGTACCCTGATTTGGAAAACCTGGCAATTGAAAAGGACCGTTGGCCTAGAAAGAGTACACCCTTACTCTTACCTCTTTAGGACGTAAAGAGCAGAAACTGTAAAAAAAATAAAATAAAATAAAATTAACATTAATTACGAAGTGCTACTGATATGTAGTTCTTTTTAAGTTGTTACATGTCATTGTAATCGTTATCAGTTCATTTACTTGATGTACATATTTGTATAGTTGTAAATTTCAATAAATTGATATATAAAAAAACAAAACATTAATTTCGGTTTTTGAGAGAATTCCAAACATTTTAACACTTGTACAGAGCTTATTTTATGCCCCAAGTATATTAAATTTAGTTCAGCATAATTATGAATATTTCAAGTGTTTGTTTAAAATCGACCGGGCAGCAGATTTTTTGGTGATACGTTAAATCTTATTTTGTGGACTTTCGGACACAAGCACAACACTGACAACTCATAAAAACATCAAAACTACTCAACCTTATACATACTAAAATGTGCAGTTTTAATGAACTATTGAGAATTCATCAAAAACATATTTTCCCCACCCCCTAGACTCGAAAGAGTTGAGTACCCGGACTAGCGGGTGTCGGATAAGTAAGGTTCTACTGTAATTATGTGTATCAATGGATGTTACTAAGCACTTTTTAAATATATATATATATATAAATTTTAATCGAATAAAAATTCTTAATGATTGCTATTTAAAAAAAAAAATTCGAATTATTTTTCTATTCATTATTCGAGAAATGTGTTTTTAAGAAAATTAGAAACTTAGAAATAATTGGTTAGTTGGGCATTATAAATAATTCCTATTAGTTTTTATTTCATATTCGCTATAAAAAATAAATTAGCTTATTCGATATTACAATTGTTTCCATATGTTTCACTCCATTTGAAAAAATTTTTAATTATTAAACTCTGCAGATATTCAGAATTATTTTTAATAACTAAGATGTATTTCATAATGTTTTTCTGCCATTTTTTTTTTATTTTTTAAAGAACGGTTGGGATTCCTGTGCATGAATGCAGATTATTATCTCCTTCCCAGAAAGTTTTTTCTGAATATTCAGACATGCCCCGAGATCAATAAATACAATTTATGCAACCCTTTCGTTTAATTATGCCCCTTAATTCGTTCCCTGATTTTTTTTTTTTTGTTTGAGATTTATTTAATTCTTATTGCGAAGCATTAAAAATCTTAAGGGTTCATAAATATATTCTGTTCATCCGATTGAAAAAACAATGATCTCCATAGCATAAATTATTCTTATAATTTATTATTATTAAAGATTGTAGGTAACAGTGAAATATTTTAACAATGGTATTTACATTAAATTAAATCCACACAGACTCATTTGTAATTTAGTAAAACAAACACAAATCCAACAAGGACATCGTGAAATAAATAGTAAAGGATACTACACTATTACGTACATACTAACACTATAAAAAAAACTGGCAAAAACACTCACTTATAACATCAACGAAACTGATTACTCCTAAAAATACGTCATCTATAGCAAACTTATATAGAAAACCAAAAGTTATATAAACTATAGATAAATTATAATTATAATCTAAAATTGTTTATGAAATATAGTGTGAAGATAACTATGGCAAATTATAATCATATCGGAACAATTCCTCATATACCAAAATAAATATAGCAGCACTTGTATAGCTAAAAACCCGAGTAAACCAGACCAAACAGCTATCATCACGCATCACAGGCAAACAAAACATTCATTTAGATTTGATTCTCTTCAAATTAAAAACTAAAAACAAAATATTTAAAAAAAAAACATCAAGGAAATAATAACCATAGAAAAATATAAAAATCGCAATAAACAAAAACCTAAATTTCTATATATCTAAATTTAAATGTTATTCCAATTTAATACACACAGATTAATCGTATACATAATATATTATAGTAAGAACCATTTATCCATTTAAATAATTACTCATTAAATGAAAGTTCCTTCTACCTATAAAACCCGGAATAGTCTGGAAAAATCCACGTATCCCATAACCTTCTGACCATCCCAAACCCTCACCTATTCCTTAACATTAATATATACATATATCATCAAATCGGTGGGTAAGGCTCTTGACTAGGATTCTCCCAGGCTCAAGTTCCTGTGACTCCATAAAGTGGGTACCCTGATTTGGGGAAAAACCTGGCAATTGAAAAGGACCGTTGGCCTAGAAAGAGTACACCCTTACTCTTACCTAAGTACTGAGTTGTAGTGGCACAGGGTTTTTCTTTTACAAAAAAAAAAAAATGTTCCTATTTTTGGATTAAATAACAAATGTAAATATGAATCTATAATAAATATTATAATTAATAAAAGCCATCATTCATGTCGATCAATCTATTTTTTAATGTCGAAGTATGAATGAAAAAAAAAATGGCCGACTAATCAGCGCTTATTGGCGACTACAAAAGTAGCCAATAGTTTGCTTTATTTAATAGACACCGACTACTCAGCGTAAATGAAAAAAATAAATGTATAAATGCATGAATGAACATGTTGCGCAATAATGGTTCTATGATAACTCCTCTAGATAAAACTCTATTCACTAGGAACTTTCCGAAGTTATTTGCGTCGGCGTTTAGTCCGATTGCGGTACACGCTCATTTTAAACAAGACGCATTTTCACTTACAAAATTTCAAGATGGTACTAGCCATAAATAATTATAATTAAATTAGACGGCAAATTCAAAAAAATAAATTTACATGCCATTTGGCGTAATTTTATATACATCTGATTATATGACAAACATATAACAGTTGAAAATTGTTCAGAAGGTGGAGACACATAAAATAAACTATAAAGATTAGGTGATAGTACGAAATAGTTTCTGAGTAAAACTGAATAAAATTAAGTATGAAGATAATTGCACCAGAAGGTGAACATAATTATTACTTACGCGTTAAACCGTATATAACAAGTACGTAATAACAAAATATAAAAGTTTTTTTTTAAATCTATTTATTGAAATTTACAACTGTACAAAATATACACATTAAGTAAATGTGTTGACAGTGAATACAATGGCATGTAAATAACTTGTGAAGAACTACTCACTAGTAGTACTTCAATAAAATCTACACTAAAAGGTCTCTAGGCCATCTTATTTTCAGACGCCACGGAGGAATATCAGGGACGGAGGAGGAAGTAAGTTAGGAGACTAGTAGAATGGAGTGGTTATGGAGCTTACTATGAATGGATAGGTATCCTGGTTTGGGCTAAATCAGAAACATATAGAACATTAAGATCTTTATAGATAAGTTTATTGGTGACAAAGTAAGGAGCATTGAGGATTTTCGAAGGATTTTGGATGGTAAGGATTGGATATGAAATGAATCGGATGGTTTAGTAGAGCCCCAAAGCTCAACTCCGTACGTCCAAATAGGTCTAATCACCGTCATGTAAATGAGTCTTTTGTAATTAATTGGGAGCTTTGGACGTTTGTCTAGTAAACGTTGATGAAGTAGTCTGTAACGACGAGCAGTTTCTTGTCGTTTTAGCCTTGTATGTGGATTCCAAGTTAGACGTTTGTCCAAGTGGAGTCCTAGGTAGCGGATCTGTTCAACAGGGATTAATGGAATAACAATATCATGTGAAAACTTGAAAAGAACTACTCCTCAGTAGCACATCATTAAAAACTCGACACTAAAAGGTCTCTGGGCCATCTTCTTTTTGATTCCTTTGCGGATTATCGGGAATGGAGTGGGAAGCAAGTTGCAAAACTAGTGGATTAGTCCAGGAAAATAAGGTTGCAAAAGGCTGTTTTCAAGAAAAAACTGCGGAACTTTTATTCTCATCGGATCTTTATGTTTTTTGGGGTGCTGAATCCGAATCTGAAGTTTGCTACCACGGCAACCATCGGCTTCATATTCAAAATCGCAAAAAAAAAAAAACGCCAAAAAAAACGCCAAAAAAAAACGCGTTATTTTTGTTTTGTTATCTATAACACGATAACGAAGCTTTTTTCGAAGAAAGTCTTCAAATGTTAATTGTACCTGGAACTAGTACCTACATAATAAAAAAAAGAAATCCGAAATCGGACCATTTTTCGCGAAGTTACGTAATTGGGAAAAAATGGAGAAATTGGCCTACTTGCCGTCAGCTCCACAGCCCCGTGAAAACACGTTTGTCGTACTCTTTTGGCTATAACTCAGAAACTATTTGTTCGATACAACATTACTTTTTTTCATCTTAAAGCTGATTAAATTTACTATAAGAATCTATAAATGAAGTTTTAATCAAATCCCGTAAAATGTACATGCCAGCCCGCTAATAAAAACGTACTGTTGTACAATCCAAGTGTTTTTTTGGCACATTTGTCGTTCTAACTGCTCAAATAATTGTTCGATCCCAAATTCCTTTTTTCTATCGCAAAGCTGATTAAATTTGCTATCAGATGCTATATACGTAAATTATATTACATCCTTTAAACTACCCAAGCTAGCACGCTAAATATGTATGTTTTGGCAAAATATGTAAACTATGACATGTTCAGTAGACTGGTGTGGGTATTTCATGGTGTTAATTATAAGTTACATAAAAAAGTTATAATAGTAAATTTAACCAGCTTTATGATAAAAATATTAAATTTTTGATCGGACTAATGGTTTTGGAGTTATAGCGAATAATGTGCCAAAAAAAAATGTGTTTTACAAAAGTACGTGATTTTCAGCGCGCGACAGCTTTTGTATTTCAAGAATTTTGATACAACTTTCATATATAGCATCTAATTGTAAATTTAACCACCTTTTTGATAGAAAAAAAACATTTTGAATCGGACAAATACTTTCAGAGTTATAATAAAAAATGTTCCGATAACCATGGATTTAACAACAATACGGGTTTTTAGGCGTCTGGGATGCATATTTTAAGGGACTTGATTATAACTTCATATATACATTCCAATAGTAAATTTAACAAGCTTTTAGATGAAAAAAAGTAATTGTAGAACAGACAAATATTTATGTTGTTATAATGAAAAATGTACTAAAAAAACTTGGATTTCACAAAAGTACGGATTTTTAGCGTACTAGTATGTGTTTTTGGCCCCTTAATCTCTTTAACTCTAAAAATATAGGTCCGATCTAAATTCTTTTATTCATATTAATGCTGGTTAAATTTATTATAATCATCCGTAAAAATGATGATAATTACAAAAAAAAATAATAACGAAAAAACAAAAAAGGTAAAAAAAAAAAAAAAAAAAAAAAAAAAAAAAAAAAAAGGATCTGATAATAAATTTAACTAGCATTAATATGAATAAAAGAATTTGGATTGGACCTATATTTTTAGAGTTAAAGAGATTAAGTGGCCAAAAACACATACTAGTACGCTAAAAATCCGTACTTTTGTGAAATCCAAGTTTTTTTAGTACATTTTTCATTATAACAACATAAATATTTGTCTGATCTACAATTACTTTTTTTCATCTAAAAGCTTGTTAAATTTACTATTGGAATGTATATATGAAGTTATAATCAAGTCCCTTAAAATATGCATCCCAGACGCCTAAAAACCCGTATTGTTGTTAAATCCATGGTTATCGGCACATTTTTCATTATAACTCTGAAAGTATTTGTCCGATTCAAAATGTTTTTTTTTTTTTCTATCAAAAAGGTGGTTAAATTTACAATTAGATGCTATATATGAAAGTTGTATCAAAATTCTTGAAATACAAAAGCTGTCGCGCTGAAAATCACGTACTTTTGTAAAACACATTTTTTTTTGGCACATTATTCGCTATAACTCCAAAACCATTAGTCCGATCAAAAATTTAATATTTTTATCATAAAGCTGGTTAAATTTACTATTATAACTTTTTTTATGTAACTTATAATTAACACCATGAAATACCCACACCAGTCTACTGAACATGTCATAGTTTACATATTTTGCCAAAACATACATATTTAGCGTGCTAGCTTGGGTAGTTTAAAGGATGTAATATAATTTACGTATATAGCATCTGATAGCAAATTTAATCAGCTTTGCGATAGAAAAAAGGAATTTGGGATCGAACAATTATTTGAGCAGTTAGAGCGACAAATGTGCCAAAAAACACTTGGATTGTACAACAGTACGTTTTATTAGCGGGCTGGCATGTACATTTTACGGGGTTTGATTAAAACTTCATTTATAGATTCTTATAGTAAATTTAATCAGCTTTAAGATGAAAAAAAGTAATGTTGTATCGAACAAATAGTTTCTGAGTTATAGCCAAAAGAGTACGACAAACGTGTTTTCACGGGGCTGTGGGGCTGACGGCAAGTAGGCCAATTTCTCCAGTTTTTTTTCCCAATTACGTAACTTCGCGAAAAATGGTCCGATTTCGGATTTCTTTTTTTTATTATGTAGGTACTAGTTCCAGGTACAATTAACATTTGAAGACTTTCTTCGAAAAAAGCTTCGTTATCGTGTTATAGATAACAAAACAAAAATAACGCGTTTTTTTGGCGTTTTTTTGCGATTTTGAATACGAAGCCGATGGTTGCCGTGGTAGCAAACTTCAGATTCGGATTCAGCACCCCAAAAAACATAAAGATCCGATGAGAATAAAAGTTCCGCAGTTTTTTCTTCGGCAAACCCTTATTTTACTGGACTAGATTTGATATTATTATATACGCTTAAGCATGGTGAGTACAGGAATAAATAAAATCTCTTCAAACAATATTTCTAGTAGGACGAAAACACTAAAAAAAAATAAAATAATAATAAATCAATAAAATAAACAATTTAATATTATTAGCCGATGAAATAAGGAAGTGATGATAGAATTAGTGACAATTAAGGTGACTACAGTGACTCCGCCGATGCTGTACAAAGAGATCCAAATCGAGTGACCATCGAAGCGGACGATAGCGGCCTTACACAACTACGCCGGTGTTCGGCTCGTGTTATAAATCTTACACACAATCGACCCTCCTTACAAATCCACTCAGGGGCCTTTCTTATTTCTGTCGCCAACATAAATAAAGCCCGCTGCCGAGCGACAATATTGTTCCAACCTGCAATAATATTGTGAAGCCGTCTCTGTATGCTCTTCCTCTTCTCGGGATTTATTGCCCTTGTATTCATCTTATCCCTGGGGATTAATTAAAATAATGAGTAATTGAAAACTATTTTCGATACCGATACATGCGTTTAAAAATTGTTTTGAATATATATATCACATTTACCATAGTAAAAATTCAACTCAGATTATTGTTGTTTTTAATTCTTTTTTTATGTATTGAAATTCACAACTGTATCAAAAAAAAAAAAAAAAAAAAAACATTAGATTGAGGATATGTTTACCTATAATCTGCTGCATCTACCTATTTACATTTTAGAACAAAAAATATTAAATTAGGAATTAAATTTAATTAATAACTAATAATTGTTCGAAATAAACAAAGTTGGGAGAAAACAGTTGTTTCAAACTTGACCTTTTTTTTTCATTCAAAACAATATGGCGTCTTAACGGTAGGTCCTAGCGACAAATGTTGTATAACAAAAATACTATCCATTGAATTTCTGATTAGGAAATATTCGTCAAATTATCGTTGATAGCAGCACCAACAGAGCTAGAGCGTGTCAAAATATTACATTTTTAGGGTCAAAATAAAACGTTACAAAACTCAAAACTGCCAGAACGACGTTTTACGTTACAAAAAAAAAATATAATATCTCGAGGCCATCATCTTTTCAGAAGCCTCGGAGGGTTATCTGGAATAAAATGGGAAGCGAGTTGAGATACTATTGTATTTGAATGGTAATAGAGTTTATTATAAAATGGAAGGTATATTATGGTTTAGTCGTTATCAGCAACGTATAATTAACCACCCATTACCCCTTGTCTTGTCAAGATAATTTATAAAGATAAAGAATAAAAATGTTCACAGTAAAATCCTTTTAAAAGTATTTATTTTTAAATTAAGAATTCTTATTATCTCAAACCTGAAATTTGTGAAAACCACTTACGTAGGGGTGTATCTCAAGGAATGCCATTTCTAGAAAAAGTTAAGATCTTTATAAATAAATTTTTTTGTGACAAAGTCAGGAGTAATTTTCTAAGGATAATGTGTTGTAAGGATGAATTGGATGGAATAGTAGAGCTACAGATCTCAACTGCGTATATGCAAATAGATTACCATCGTGTAAATCAGTCTTTTGTAATTATTCGGATGGTTTGAACATTTATCTAGTAACTGTCGAGGGAGTCAAAATTTCAAAAATAAAGTACAATGACCATAGTAAATTTATTATTATTACCATCAGCAAAAGTTCAACTCAGATTTAAAATATAAAAAAGTACTCCAACGTTTACCACAGAAACGTTCAAATCTCCTAATAAGTTACAAAAGACTGATTTACATCACAGTAATCAGATATATTTGGTCATACGGAGTTGAGCTTTGGGCCCTCCAAAAATTATCATTACAATCCAAACCGTTCAAAAAATTCTCAATCTTCCTTACCTTTTTCACAAAGAAACTTATCCATAGAGATCTTAATGTTCCATATGTTGTGAATTTAGCCCAAACCAGATACATATCCTTTGATAGTATACTCCATAACTACTCATTTTTGGTCAAATATATTTATATCAATATCTTATTAGATCTCTTTAAAAGAATTTCACTGGGACATTTTTTTTCACCTAAAAATTATCTTGCCAAAAAAAAGGGTTAATGTACCAAGCGTTGCTGATTTTGACTAAACCGTATACCTATCCTTTTATTGCATAATACACTATTACCATTCAAACACACTAGTCTCTCAACTTGCTTCTAATTCTGTTCTCGATATTCCCACGAGGTGTCTGAAAAGTAGCTGGCCTTGGTACCTTCGAATACGTAACTTTTATTGAAGTAGTACCAAGTGGGGGGTGATTGCTTTACAATTAATTGTCATGTCATTGCAATAAATTTCGCACACATTTACTAGATTTTTATATTATATGAAATTGTAAATAAAAAAAAAAAAAAAACAAGAAATAAGTAAACTGCAAGTAACATTTAATTTCTTCAATAAATGACATGTTAAGTTAATTACAAATAGAAGGTATATGTCGATTTGTAGTAGAGATATGTTGATTCTCAATGTCGAATCTCGACTCCACAGATTCTTAAGAACTATCGTTTAAGTTGTCAATAGTTTTATGATAGCGAATTATGAAATTATTATACATCGATCATTTCCCCTTTTGATAAAAGAAGGTATTTTTTCATCTTTAATATGAGAGTAATCTTTTATTTACTAAATCACGACTGCCTGGTACAGAATTTAATATAATTATCTCTAAAAATTAAGCATTGATAATAAAAATGTTAAACTGGTGAAAATATGTATTCGCTATAATAAAACGATGGCTTTTTGGTTATTATGGTGACCTAGAATAAAAATTATGATTCACTTTATTATATCAACACACTGGACTTCAAGCCCTAATTCACTGCTATAAAAACCGCCTCCTAACCTAATAATGGAACTGAAAACCTTCCTTGTCTTTATTTTTACCATCTGTATTTTGTGCATCAGCTTTTCATGTTTGAAATTGTAGTTCTACTTTTTCTACCTCCGACTTCTAATCTGACCTTAAGCCTGTGGTAGGAATGTTTGTTCTTTGGAGATGGCGGTTTTATAGCGTGTATCAACGAGTGTTGATCTAGCATAAAAGAAAGAAAATTATCTCTTGCTAGAGATGATATAACATCGTTTTGCTGATTATTTTATTCAATCAATATAGAGGAATCTCTATACATTAATTACATAATTGGATAACTCATAATAAACATATCCTACGATCAGTGAGGTTACAATCTAAATGTCTTAAAACTTAATTCAGAAACTTATAAGAATAACTGTTAATTAGTCATTTTTTCATACATCTTTTAATTAATTTTTATATAATTTAGATAATTTAATTCCTATTAGTATTAATCCTTACAAAGACCGTATTTTACGATTTCCTGTGAACTATTAAACATATTCGATTAAGACAATGCCCCTACGGTGTATCTTTTTTTTTTTTTTTATAATTTTATATCCATTACGGTGTGAAATGGCTTTGCGGCCTACCGCCAATTGCATTGATACGGATAACATTAGATTTATGATGAAAATTATATTGAAACTCTTAACGTAATTAGATCCGTCATAGAATCACATTAACACTGCTGGTTATGCATGTGTCATATACATTTATTATTCAATGTTCAATTAAAGTCTTCTTTAGAAAGCCTTCTTAAATGTTTTATTAAATGTGTAAGGTAAAAAAAAACTTCTTATTGTTTAGAAATAGTCCGTTATAGTGGCTCTTTGGAACCGCTAAAATAAACAAAAAAGAGAAAAGAAATAAGGACACTAAGGTCTCCAATCCTTTTGCCTGAAATTCTGATCTCTAGTAATAATAATCAATATATCTTGTGTTACCCTGTTGGGAAAACCGATAACTTTTTGGCTATACTTGTAAAATTTTAACGGGTTGTAATATTTTTTTTTAATTTATTCCTCTCTTAATTTTTATATCTCATACTTTTAACTAATCAAAATATTCCAAACCACTACATATATGAGTACATATCTCAAACCATAAGCCTCCAATGGAGAAACCTCCGTTCCCTGATGTTTCACGAAATTTTCAATATTTAAATAGATTTATGTCAATTAAAATAAAAAGAAAGTATTTAACAGAAGATTATAACGAACACTAAATTGGTAGGCTAAAATTTAATAACCGAAATCCAGCTTGGATACCCGTGTTCCAACCAAAGTGCAGAAGATTTCTGGAAAACCACCGACTGCCTGCGCCGTTGGGAATCAGAGCTGGCAGATATATAAAAGAAATAAAACACCTCGAACCTGCAACTGATGATTTTAAATATCCACCATGGACTCTAAAAATTCCAACAATAGATTTAACTCTCAAAAAATATTCGAAAAATGACAACTCAGATATAATATACTTAACGGAATTTAACAAAATTAAAGATAAATACAAAAACTTTAAATTCATATTTACAGATGGCTCAAAATCAAACAACAATGTTGGGTGTTCCGTTGTTTTGAATTGTTTGTTGTTATGTTTTAAAGTTATAATAAGATAACGCTATGTGTTAAATTTACAAACAATAAGATAAAATAAAAGTAATAAAAATATGGGGAGATAACAAAGTTGGGAACAATATTTTAATTTTCATATTTCTTTTTTCTTTTTTTTAATTTATTTTATTAAGAAATAATCATAATCCGTTTCAACGGGAGCAATAAGGCTTTATAAATTCATTCGCTAAATGTGTACAATAAGAAATAAATGAAATCAATATAAAAAAAAAAAAAAAAAAAAAAACATATAAAGAACCTCATAATATTAAGTACCATATTTTTTTTATTTACTATTTTTTATTCACAATTAAATAAATAATATAAAATAAGTAAATTTGAGGATAATGATTACAATTACATATCAATAGCATAGTAAGAACTATTCATTAGTAGCACTTTAATTAAAGTTCTACATTAGAAGGTCTCTTGGCCATCTTCTTTTCAGACAATTTTTGTGGTATAGTAAGGAGCATTTAGGATTTTCAGGACTCCATATCGAATTTTACAATACATCCCGGAGCCGCTGCTTTATGTTTTATGAATTAAATTACAATCAATAAACCTGCTATTTTAAAATTTTATTTTATGTATCCTTAATATATCCAGTGCCATGTAGAGGGGATGTAGTCGGGGCAGCTCAGTATGCAAGTAAACCCTTGTCTGCCAAACAAGCTGTTATTATGTCATTAAATTATAACTAATGAGATTAATATTACTTATATTGATAAGTATGCTGTGTGTAAGTTGTTGATTGATATAGTAGTAACCTAAAGAAGTTGGGTAGCAATATGTTTTAATATTGATAAAGCATTTTAACTCCCCCTAAAGTTCAAACTACTAACCAAAACATCATAAGGAAGATGACTGATTAAGGTCCGCAAATGTTAATCTTATAAGAAACAATTTGAAGGCAATGAAAAAATTGTATTTTGTTTCTTTAACAAATAAATTGATCATACATGTACATACATATAAGAAGCAGCAAAGTCATATCATTGACATTTTACAGTTAACTATAGACAAACATCGCTAGTAATAGAACGATGGGAGAAAATTGTGAGGTTAACGAAGCCGCGAATCCAGTGATTGCCGTAATCTGGAGAAACTCGTCCTCTGATGTTTACCCCCGTTAAGTCTAGTATTTTACCTCTACTCCGTTTTCCTGGGGAAAAGCGATAAGGGTGAAAATTCTCTTCTGTCTCGGATATTCGGCGTTAAGTTTGGAAATGTATTCCATATTTCAGCAGCTCCTTATCTGCGGCTCTATAGGTATTAAACCTCTGAAAGGCGCATCAATTTTATTCAAATAACCTCCGCCTGGGTGCCTCGATCTCTTTTTTGTTTATAAAGAATAATATTGAATGTATAGTATATTTGAATCATCTTACTATGCAATAGTAGAAGTATATAAGTAAGAATATATATTAAAAAATAAGAATAATTAATTAATTAAATTTAGTAATTAATTTTATTTCACTAAGGCTTAGGTAAGCATGTACTATATTTAATAATGGATTCAATTATTGAAATAATTTAATAAATAATGATACTACTATATGGAAAGCTGAAAAAAAAATTAAAGAACAGTTTTTTGAAATTGACAATACCGAATTTTGGATTTCATAAAAAGTATTAAAAAACCCATCTTTTCTCTCTAATTTTTATTCTTCTATCATTCTCTTACCTGCTTACTGAATATACATATTTCTAACGCACACATAAAATACACTGTCCCCAAAGTAAAGACAGATTATCATTACTTTGTTCGTATAAGCACAAAATACAAAAGTGTATAGATTTAGCTCTAATTTTCGAAAAAGTATAATGCTACGTTTATCTTGTTTTCTGAAGAAATATAAATTTATCTACACCAAGGACCACTTGCCGGAAAGGTACATCAGTACAAGTTGCCCAATAAAACAGGAGATAAGAGATCCCTTCGACAATGCACCGCTTCTTGATGTAATCATATGAGCAGTGATTCAGGCCGAGGATCGCTAGGCCGGCTTTTTATCTTTACAACGGGGCATAAAGATAAGGCGGCCTTGTATGAAATATTCCCACCCCCTTCTACCTCCCTCCCCACACAAACATACCGGAAAACGACTAACGACATCTCTCGGCGGAAGCGGACTATCTGTCCCCGTAGGGCGACACTTGTTCAAACTTTTAGCGGAAACCCCAAGGAAGCAGTAAATCTTAGAACGGAGAAAACAATGCGTTTACCCCTCGTATATATCAGATACCTGCCCCAAGACCTCACAGGCTCCTCCACAAGGTGCATGTTCGATGTTTGCTTCGGAATAATCGTTTATAATTTTTGTCTTCCTCTCTCCCAGCCTCCTTGGAATTTTGTCCCCTGCCTCGCGGGTGATATACTGCTTAGGGGGACAAAAAACAAACATTGGAGGGTTCTTTAGGAGCATTTGTATTTCATAACTGTTTGCAAACGACCGATGTTAATTCTTTTTTAATTTTTGTGTTACATCTGAACGATCCGATAACAGCAGTTACAAAAAAAACAAATGCAAATTTTTTTGCCTATCATGGATGCGAATGTAAGAATGAAACGATTAAATGTAAAGGTTTCATATGTCTCCATTTAGGTTTCTAAATACACTTGAATCTTTCAATTTTATTTTTTCACTCTAGACAAACGATCGTAGGAGTTGAGCTTTGGGGCTGTACTAAACCATTTAATTCATCTCTATCCAATCCTTACAATCCAAAATCCTTCGAAAAATTCTAAATGCCCCTTACTTTGTCTCCAATAAGTTTATTCATAAAGACCTTAATATTCCATATGTTGATGAGTTAGCCCAAACCAGATACCTATTCTTTCATAGTAAGCTCCATAACCACTCAAATACATTAGTTTCTCAACTTGCTTCCTATTCCATACCCGATAATCCTCCGAGGCGTCTGAAAAGAAGATTGCCTACAGATCTTCTAGTATAAAAGTTTATTGAAGTGCTACTAATGAGGAGTTCTTTTCAAGTTATTACATGTAATTGTAATCGTCATCAGCTCATTTACTTGATGTACATATTTGTATAGTTGTAAATTTCAATAAATTGATATATAGAATGTAAAAAATGTTTCCCTGATATCTTCATAAACAGAATGTTCCATCTATCTCTTACCGCGAATCGATCACTGAGGCTCATTCAAAAAGCAGGATGTAAATTACTGCAGTACTACCTTAAATGCACAGTGTGAGTTTATAAGGTATTCTTAGAGAATTCATATAAAATGTCTAAGATAGAAAAATTGGCTTATATCATAGAAATCTCCTTCAAAATAATTTAGCATACATGGCTAATTAAATAATTAACGTATATCTTCACACACATAAAAGGAATAAAATTTACATAATATATATATATATAGTATAAAAATAACAAAAAATTGTAGGTACACATATTTCGCACTATATTTACAGATAAAACAATAAAATATGAACAATAAGCATTTAACAAATTTTAAGTATGTATCTTATTTTCAGGATTAAATTTGGTATTTATGTAAATTTTAAAGAATCATTTCAAATTTTAATATTAAATCAATTTTAGTTTTACTTGATCCCCAAAAAAAGTTGATTATAACTCTTATCAGAACTATCCGTATCCGTAATATGCAGCTAGATGTAATATGGCATGAAATGATGTCTAAGATATATGATCTAACTTCATTGGTAACATGTCATAAACTTCGGGATCGAATGGTTTTATTTTTTATGCTGACATTTTTCTGAAGTTAGTTATCAATAGGTCGAAGCCTATTCCGCTATGTGCATTTTTAGCACCTTTAACATTAAGCACAAAACCTAAATCGAAAAAATGCAAATAACGGAATTTGCAATCTCACCGACGATATCTAATATAGTATTCATTTTATTGTATTCGGCCGATAAAGTAGATCATTGGCAAACTGCAGAACTCATATTAACTTCGCTTTTTTTTTTTTTTTTTTTTTTTTTTTTTTTTTTTTTTTTTTATTTATTATAACAAGTGTAGATTTATGGTTTTATAAAATAGAAGAGAACACAACAAACGATTTAAGAATTTATTATCATGATGATTTATAATAGGAACCATATCTTGAGCATACTGCATTGGAGATTTTTGGCTTGTTTGTTAACTTTTTGTCAAAAATAGTATTCAAAGAATTTTTATTTCCTCTATTCAGTAAGAATTTAGTAAAAATATTCCTCCTAGGACAGGGTTCACAGTTTTCAGGCGTGCCCTCTAGATTCCCCAAAGCGTAGGTGTTAATACTGTCATTTAAGTCACCGCAAATTATCTAACAGAGCCAGCGTTTGAGTGGGATTAAGCCCATATATAACTTCACACAGCCTAATCCCGACCAGATTACCATATGCTTTTTCTGTATAATTTACCCACATTTATATCCTGTTGTCTGATTTCAACATTTTGTACAATGATTCTTGGCAACAGCGCTGGAAATATCATTTCTTTCAAGTTTTTTTTTTTCTTTTTTTCACTAAATTTAAATATTTAATGTTTCCAGAATGATAGCACATAAAATAAAATAAAAAATAATGAGCTGTAATAATAAAATTACCAATAATAGCAAAGGTTCCTAGTTTTCTGCGTTGAGCTGCATTGTGCTCCAACTGCTTTATGTGTCCTGATAAATTTTAGGAGCTCATTCTTACTTTTGAGTAAGTATCTAAGGTACTTCAGAGGATCGGGCATCTATAATTTCTCAGACTGAAATATATATATATATATATATATATATATATATATATATATATATATATATATATATATATATATATATATATATATATATATATATATATTAAACATGAACTTTTTATTTGAGATGTTTATTTTTTTTTTTTTTTTTTTTTTTTTTTTTGTGAAAGTAAAAACGTTGGAAAAAAAGAAGCAGTTTCTGTGGGTAACATAAAATTGGAGTAGGGTAATTCATGTTAAACATGACGACGTGATATTTTCTAGTCTGCTTGCTCTGTACTGCTATGCCCCGGGTACATGGGAACTTCATGCTTTTATTCGTCACTGTGTACTTTACTCGCTGAGGGGATCGTGAGGTACATTTAGAAGTCACGTTTGTCCGACTGGGAAAAAGAAATTTACATTATTTTCAGACATATAAAAATAATTTAATACTTGTAAACGTCTAAAACTTTTGTTTATACATGGACCTTTTTTCGTATTTATTTTGGTAACTAAAATTAAAGAAATTTTAAAACAGATAAAAGGGAGTGTCTAAAAGATTGATATAAACAGTTTGTAAAATTGTATGGGGAGTACCGTACCTGACTTGGCACCTGTGAGTTGACTTTTCACCAAGTCCACTAAAACGTTTCAGTCGAAAACGTGTTTTTTTGCCTAAATGAGGAATATTTTATATTTTGTATCCTATGAAATACCCCTCATTTAGACAAAGAAACAATTTTTCATCGATTGGAACTTTTTAGTAAATTTGGTGCAAAGTTGATTCAATGGTGCAAAGTCAATTCATTTATAAATTAAAAAAAAAGAATTGATCTGCTACATGCCAACTCCGTCATTTGCCACGCAAAAATTATCCTCTAGGGGTTAAAGTGCATTGCAAAGATCACAAATTAAACTCATTTTTAAATACAAGGTATTTCTCATTATACGGAATATGATAATAGGAAATAAAACTATTATAAAACACTAGTTAATATCTTCATAATACATTCACGAATACTAGGTTATAAGCGACGGTTACATACATTTTGTACCTATATTAGTCTTTGGGACTGTTAAAATTGTTTTATGGTGACTAAAATATGACATACGCTTTTGATCCATAAAAATGCTTTGATGATTAATGTATTTTTTCTTGTTCCTTTGGGGTCTAGCCTCCTGATGTGCTCCAAATAGGGCAACAAGGGCAGATATTCAAACAGGTTACCATTTTATCCTAGACAAAATGGGAAGGTCAATTTCCTTTTTTTACAAATATATATTTTTGATACATATTTACATAAATGGCTGTACATCCCGTCATCTCGTTTAATTGCAGCTGCTCTCCAATTCTGGATGTGTAAGATGTTCCGAGCGTCTGCTGCCACACCGTCCGACCATAGGATCCTCGGTCTACCAACCTTCTTGGTCCAGATAATTGTACAGCAAGGGTTTTTTTTACTATTTCATTAGACTCCATAGTGCAATGTGTCCAGCCCAACGAAGTATTTTCATCTTTATTATTCTTACCACATCTATATCTCTATACCGTCTCATAACCTCTATGTGGATCGCTGCCTCCACGAGTTCTGGGAAAATATTGGTCCAAATATTATTAGTAGACGCTTTTAATACAAATTAGTAAGCTTTTGTTTAGCCCTTAACTCTCTGAAGTTTAAAATTCATTAACCATTAACTTTCAAACGCTCCATATATCATACAAATTAAAACAGGAACCCCTTACTCATATAAAAACAACATTATAATAAAAATCTCTGTTTGTACGTGTATGTAAATCAATGCTGATTATTTTTACAATCCATAATGAAATTCAATATTACAATAGCAGTTGTAGATATATGTTAACAGACTCCATTACCATTTAAAATGCAAATATAAGAAGTCACTAGTCGGAAATCACTTATTTCGTCTTTTGCATAAGAACTGAGAAAGTTAAAATCTCGAGACACGTTGTAAGCAATAAAATCTATAGCGGATAAGATAGTGGCAACATCTGCGGGGGGCGAGGCGTTAGCAGCCCACGAGTGGTGGCCGCGCAGTGGATTAAATCGTGGAGACCGTAAGTCGTAAACAAGTCGTGAATCCTGTTTACGACTTAAGTGGCACTAGTGCTCGTGGGGTGTAGCATTTTTCTAAATCATCCAAGAACCATGAATCCGGACGACTTACGAACTGAATTATCACTCCCTGACTCTAAACACACAGAGATGCGGCTTCCTGCGGGGAAATCATACAGTTCTCGTTATTTACAGTGAATAAAACACGGCGGGGTAGCCCATATCGCCCAGAAATCTGACCAGATTCGGAGGGCCGATTGTGTCACTACCGTTGCAACTTGGGTCTCAATTTACACCAGCCGTATATAGCTTACCGTATTTTTTTTTCTGTAGTTTTGGAAGTAATCTGTTTTATTTATTTTATTGGAAGATTATCAGAAACATAAGTTTTGAACTATAAAGTTAATCTACAGTATTATATAAAAATACAAGCCTTTTTGTGCTCACTAACCACGTAAACTACTGAATCCATCCGTACTATATTTTAACATCATCTTAATAATTTTAGGAAGGTTTAGTAATCATAAACTCCACTAATTTTCAATCAAAAAAAAAAAAAAAAAAAAAAAAAAAATCATACTATCATCTACTTATTCGGAATGTTGTTAGGTGCTTTTTAAAGACTTGGGGTTCTTATATACCCAAACTGGGAGTGCGAGGAAAGGTGATAACCTGTAGGATACTACAGGTAACCGACCTATTTTAACCAGAGTAGGAAGGTAGAGAATTATTCGACGGATCTGCAATGAAATAAATTAAAAAAATTCCAGGCCGGATATGAAATTGAGCATTATTTCTTCAATTTTTAACCTGGCTAAAATTGTACAGATTTGGTGTTACAGATTATACGTAAAAGCATACATAGTTGGAAGTCCAATTTTTAATTTTAATGTATGAGTTGGTAATCTAGATGAACAGAGATTATTAAGGAATCATATATTTATACACAATATCTAAAAACAGAGTTTTAGCATTTTGATTTGGTAATGAATTTTATTTAGCGGAAATAATTTTTTGATTTCATCTAGTTTTAATGTCTAACAATAAAAGTATATGATAGTGTGGCAAACCTCGTTTCTCTCACTCAACATTGTACATTTTAATGTTTACTATTGTAAATTTTACTACTGCAAAACCTTCCTAGAACTCTGAAGATGATGTAGTTAATATTTGGTACAGATGGGATCAGTAGTTTGGAACACTATTGTGGAATAGTGCCAACGACATATCAGTCGATTTTCAAACATCTCTGGGATTTTTTAATAACTTAGTTGAATATACGTAAATTTCTTAATCAATTTCAAGCTCTATAGAGCACCGTACCTTTGTAACCCCTCATGTAGAATAGTGCTCGCCACCTGTCGGTTTATTTCCAAACTTTACTGTAATCCACATTTTATCGCATTTTAAATAACAAATAAATTAAAAATCAGTAGACTTTAATGCTAAACCTTCCTGAAACTATAAAGATGATGAGGTTGAAATTTTATACAGAAGTTTTTGTGGTTAATAGTGACAAACGAAAAATGGCTTGTCATTTAAAATGACAGTATAGATAAATATGGATAATGTGAAATATACTAGTAAGTTATATCTTTGCTCACATCTACAGCTAGTTGTTACCTGTTCATTATTAAGGATATTAAATCGTTTGAAACATCTATAAATACTGATTAAAAAAAAAAAAAATTAAAAATGAATAATTGATGTAAGAAATAACTAATCGTCTACAAACTCATGTCATCAGAATACTTAATAGATTTTTGAATCGACGAATTACACTTCGACTAGTAATATGACCAGCTGTCTTGTATTTTTTTTCATAAATAATACAACATTAATTTATAAAATATTGCATAATTTTGCAATAAACAAATTCAAAGATTTTAGGTATCGATTAATAATATATAAACGTATTTATATAATAAAATTTAATATATTAATAATATAAATATATATTAACTGATTATATATACTCTTTGCCTATCAACACTTGTAACCTCCTTGACATGCTTTTTAAGAGATTGGATACACCCTTTGAATCTATTGGATCTATGACGCCCCATTATTCAGCAGCTTTTATCTGCTTAAGTGTGTGTTCACAAAATGTTCTAAAGGATTGATATGTCGAATATATTTTATGGTTTGATCAAATCTAGATACACGTTTAATTTTATTAATTAATATTACCATAAAGGGAAGTTATTGCTTTTTAATAAAAACAATACTAACAGGTTAAATTTATTTTCCGTTTTGATATCAAAAATCCTTTTCATTATATATTATTTCTAAATTACTTTGATTAATTTTCACTATATGTGTTTGTTTCTTTATAGCAGGTTTATATTGAAAATAAAATATATTTAACAAATTTTTGAAAATTGATTTTTCAATTTCAATAGCGTTACCAGTTAATATTCGCTCATATTAACCTAAGAACCTAAGATTTTTGGCTAAAGCAATTACTTCTGGAGAGGACGTTACTTTTTTTCGTTTGAAAATCGTAGTTGGGTTACTTTAATTTTGTAAGATAAAACCTCCATCCATTTGGGTCTTGAACTGTCATATAGTTATTAATTATTATTAAATAATATAAAATATAATTATTAAGCATTATTATATAATATTATATATTATTATTATCTAATATTACATTTATTAATTATTATTTTATAATATTACGTTTATTAATTAATTATTATTATATAATATTACATATAATTATTAATTATTATATAATAGTAAATGAAATTATTAACTATTATTACATAATAGTACATTCAATTATTAATAATTCTTATATACTATGCCATGTAATTATTAATTAATTACGTATATTTATTAATTACTATTATAAAATAGTAAATGTAATTATTAATTAATAATATGTAGTATTACATGTAATTATAGAACTATGATATATCAAAATTCAATATATCAAAAACTGTTTCTTTCATATTATCGATGACGTCAATATGCAACATACAAATCACACTTTGATGAATGAATTACAATTGTAATGAGTTTTTGTTTGCCTTATAAGGGGCATTAACTAATGCATTAATTAATGTTCATAAACTAATTTCCAAATATACATCAAATCGATGGATACAACAAAAAATCGTGATTTACACTTGTTGAAAAATACTTTTTATTAAATAAAAAATAAATAAATGTAAACAACTATTATCGTTTTTATAAAATCGTGGTATGAGTATCAGTTAACTAATTAATTAATTCTGCCCAAAACCAGGTTTCCTAATTATTGTATATTTTCCTTAATTCGAATTCGGTATTAATTTATTGTTATTAGTTCGGAACACTGACGTTATGTAGTGATTTATTTAAAAAAATAATAATAATAAATTGATTATCTACCTGGTTTTTAACCTAGAATCCAGAAATACATGATATACACATTTGGAAATGTTATATGATATAGTGTAAACATAGAATTTATTGTAATTAAATATTTAACTATAATTAGCTAAGCTTAATCATTTTATGAGTTTATATAGTCTGGAATTAATTATTCCCGATCCATATAAGGATTGGAAATCCAAAAAATAAGATTAGGTTGAATCACTGAACTTACCATATTTGGTTTTGTTATAATTCACTTTTGAAAAAAAATAATAATAAACACATTTTTACATGCGGCCTAAACGAACATTTCAATCCATGAGGGTCAGGAACACCATAAAACTGTTATAAATCATGAAAACTTGAGAACTGAGATTCCATTTAAAGGTTACGTCGTCTTTACAATATTAACGATCCTGTATTGTGTATTTTATCTTGGCAATGTTCTTTGCAGCTGCAAAAAAATCCTTTTTCATGATTAGCGTTCCCCGAGTATAAACAAGGACTTAAGATATCCTTAAATATGAGATCTCCGAGAGATCCTTAAATAATTAAAAATGTTGGATTCAAGGGATTTCATAAGAACTGGTCTGCATCATCTATCTCAGACTGTCTCTTTTTTTTTATTTTTAGCTATCTCAGCATATTTGCTAATCAACATTATAATGAACAAGATACAGATACGCAATTTTATATAGAAAATAAGATTTGTAAAATCTTTGTTTCATAACTGTCTGATTTCAATGCACTTCTTATGTTCATTGTGTACAAACTGAATATGGTCCATTCGGTAAAATACACTACAGGGTTTCACTGATTATACGAAACTAACGTAAAGATGTGTTCATAACAAAAAAAATTGAATCAGTAAATAAATAAAAAAATAGTATCAATAACTGAAGGGTTTACTGCAAAAAGGAGTTAGCTACAGTCGGAGATTGCAGCTTATGTAAAAATATTGTAATAAAAAAAATTTCTTTAAAGATATTTTTTTTGTTTGATGACTTAGCCCAAATTGTTAATTATGATTTATAACCTGAAACTTCCTCTCATGTTTGTTTGTAGCAAGTTTTGTCCATTTCCATATTAGTTTCACATACTTTTTACGGATATTATTAATCGGAGCTTTTACCTCTATTTTGCAGAAAATCCTTCAATTTGAAGTGATTCAAGGTGAACGTACAATTCTAATCATTCAGTTATTTAACTTCTATGTTTCATTCTTTTTTTTTTCACATATCGCTCATTTGCTACAACAACGACATAACTCAAAAACTTCAATTTTGCAGAAGGACGTCTTGTGAATAAAGCACAGGACGATCTGTAGACATACAATGGTGACATATCCTGCTCTTTCTTAGTGAATAGTTGAAGCCAAAATATAACATTCTACCGACTAAAACTAGATAAGTGAATGGGCCATAATACAGTCAAAAGCTCGGCATAACTCAAAAGCTTGTTTTTGAGTTATGTTGTTGTTGCAGCGAATAAGCGATATGTCTTTTAACTTATATCTAAATTTAACAAATACAATACGCAAATAATTAGTTTTTTTTTTTGTGTGTGGTTTCCTACTATTCTAAATAAACGATATTCAATTATAATTAAGTTATCCGTTTTAAATAAATATTTAAAATTGTATACCATTAACCGACGAAGCTTTTTTTTATAATCATTTAAAGTACCACAGATTATTATCATAGTTGCTTCGTATTTTATTTTCGTACTTTTTTACATAGTTATTTTAGTATTTTAGTGCTACTATTGTTTATATTTTATCATAGTTTATAGTTGCTAACATTTATAAACTTAACATTTCATTTATGAAATAGAGAATTCTGACGTACGGACAAGTCCTAACCTACACATCTGACGCAGCTGAGAGAGCATCACTGGGATCTCTTGGAGCCTGGTGTTACCCAGAATGCTATAATTTACACATAGAGTGATTGATTGATTTTTTTTTTTTTGCCTCTATTTTAGATTATTTCTTTCTACTATTATCATTCTAATTTATTTTATATTATTGATTTTTATGTTTTGTGTTAACCAGTTGTAAAGTTTTCACTATTTTTTTTTTTTAACATTGTTTATTGTACCTACTCAAAATTCACCAAAAAAACTTAAATTCTAAATTTCACATATTTTATAAAATACTAAACATATTAGATACATGTAATATGCTAATTGCATGGAGCATGTACAGATATTTAAATACACGCCCCTTTTAAAGGGTTACTGTATGAGGGGAAAAAAAAAAAAAGAAAAAAAAAAGGTGATCGTCAAATCTTGTTAAAGGCAAACAAAAAATTAAAATTAAGAACTTAAAGTTTAGGTCTAGTCTTAAAATAATTTGGATTTGGCTGTTGCTTTTACTCTTTCTTTTTTTTTTTTTTTTTTAACCTAAACTTGAAGTTCTTAATTTTTGTTTTGCCTTAAAAAGATTTAACGAACTCCCGTTTTTTTTTGTATTTGTTTTTGCATCAATTTTTTTTTACATGGACAATGCATTAGCAATCACAGCAAAAAAAAAAAAAAAAAAAAAAAAAAAAATGGTGTTGATATATCAGTAAACAACGAAGTTATAAGGCATAAATGTTTGGTTTTGACCAGTTTTTCAAAAATTCATAAAAAAAAAAAAAAAAAAAAAAAAAAAAAAAAACTGTAAGACATTGTTTATAGGTGAGTGACCTTAAATAGGTTCAAAATGAATCTCCCTTCCCGAGATATCTCTTTGGCCAACGATCTTCCGAACACCCTCTATATTTAATACAGTTGTGAATATCAATAAATAATTTTTTAAAAAATATTGACGTTAAGCCTATTAAAGCCTTTAATGTCTCCTATATAAAAAAAACAAAAACAATTCTATTAGTTACTATTCAGCTGAAAGTAAGTACTTAACGACCTACTATAACCCTCTTGGTTCAGATTTGCCGGCATCTTTACTAGCCTTTCTCCAATTAAATACTGCTACTATCGGCTTATATATAAGACCATAAGAATATTTTCTGTAGTTTTCATTTTTAAAGAAATGTATTTACTCAATCGGTAATTGCACGACCATTACGTTACTTATCGAAACATTCTCTCTGTTACAATTATTATAACTGGTTATTTTTAGTTTCGACAGCTTCAATAAACATGAAAATAGATGTAATAAGGGTCTAAAACACTAGGCGGTATTAACTTCTTCATAATGGTTTAATTAGGTTACCCATTAAAAGTAGAAATATTGTCCGTACCCTCTGTAATTAGCTCATAAAATACAATTGAATAATTGTCAATTTCATCCTTCCTGTATAGCTGTAGTACATTTATGTCGTCGATTGCTTCGAGGGGAGGGGGGGAGGGAAGAAAAGGCATAAAACTATTATTTAGTTTAGTTGAACTTTAATGGAAGTCGTTTATTTTTAATTTTTATGGCTTTTTAATGGCTGTCATTGTTTGTTTCTCTTGAAGTTCTCTTATTTTTGTCGATAAAATGAACAAAGAAAATCCTTTAACTGCTATTCATTAATATTATATAAGCATATAAACTGTATTAATTAAACCTTTTTTTGTAAATCATTGAGCTTGTTAAGTAATAAAGTTCGGAGTTTTACTATTACGACAAATAAAAATTACTGTTATCAGGAAGTAACGGTATGGTCGAACTCATAACTTCTTAGTGGAATAAGGTGTAAATAAACTTTATTTTTCCTTTGAAATACGCTTTTTATTGAAGATCTATAGACTAAGTAAGATCTCTGAAAGTAATAGAGGCATATTTAAAAAAAAAAAAAAATTGTTAAAAATTACGAAAACATTATTTTATTATGCCAACGTTATAAAAAAAAAAGAAAACATTAAAAATGGAAATAAAATAAGATGACATAATATTTAAATAAGAGAAGTAGAATAAAATTCTCAAAAATAACATAAAAAAATTAAATTAAAGCCAAATAAGACAAAGTATAGTTCAAGTCTTATTTGGTAATCTAGTTCTAATTTTTTTTATTTGTTTTTTGATATATTTCATTTATTTATATATTGTATCATCAAAGTTTATATCTTGAAAAATATTTTGCAAACTAATAAATATGTATTGAGTACATTAGTTGCATCCCAGACCATCATAAATTTATTAAAAAAATTAAATACAATTACACTATGCATAAAATATATACCAGCATCGTAGGGAACCTAGACATCCCTCTCTATGGTCTAAGTAAAGTAAAAGATGAATAATTATCCATGCATATGTAGCTTAATCCTTGCAGAAAAAATGTTAATGATATTAAATTATTTGTAACTTTCGTAGTCACTACAATGAATAGGAGGCAATAATGTTTCATACTGATATTTCTCAAACAGAAAAAAATGCAATAGTCCAGGCAACAATGGATAATTAAGGGAAATAATTCGTGTAGAAGCTAATTTTTGCATAGCTGCAGGGGGAGGTGACCTTAACAACATACTAAAAGTACTTGTGGGAGGGTAACGGGAGGTCCCTCAAGGTAATTTTTTTAAGGTTTTCGTCAATAACTCTAACTAACGAATAAATACTGCCTCTAACGAAAAACTGTCTCTATGCTAAATTAATCTATATAAACTATTCTGCAAAAAAAGGTTCTATAAACTTTCATGTTGGGATCAATTCTTTGGTAGATATGGAAGGGAGGGGGGATAGAATGCGTGCAAGTCGCACTTCTCCGTGAAAACACGTTTGTCGGTATTCTTTTCGCTATAACTCCAAAACTATTTGTCCAATCCCAAATTTATTTTTATCATATCAAAGCCAGTTAACCGTAGTTTTAGATCTTATAAATTTTGATTAAATACCGTAAAATACCAATGCCAGCACACTAAATATGTATGTTTTCGCAAAACATGACAGTTTTGGATATGTTCAGTGGGCTCGCATGGATATTTTACGGTATTTATCCAAAATTAATATATAGGATCTAATATTACATTTAACTGGATATGAAAAAAAGAAAATTTGGGATCAGAAAAATATTTTTGGAGTTATAGCGAGAAATATGCCGAAAAACCGAGATCACAACAGTAAGGGTTCAGGCATGGGAGTTTTACAGGACTTGATTATAAAATTATTGTCTATGTAGTTAGAAATTAGAGGAACCTTCAATTTTTTTGAAATATAGATTTATCCTCACTGATTATTTATTTTTTTAGTAAACCAGCATTAATTTTTAAATAGCAACTCACACGATTGGCACCGCTTTGGTCTAGAGAGGAACCTTCTAGCAAACCTCAATCACTCGATTGGCTGGATCAAAGGAGGCAACTAAGATGCGGGCTAGCTACGGCGACTTTTAAAAATTTCAAATGTGCTCAGCGAACGAACCTAGGACTATTGAATTTCCTAGAGAGGCTGCCTAGAAAAAGCCTATCCCCCACTAGCCTGATGAGCTGGGCCACGAAGAGACGTGAGCGGAATCTCATAGAGCCTCGTTTCCTATTTATACATTGTACGCAGCCTTCCTAGATCTCTTATCGCGCACCCGCACCGCCCCTCGGCTCGGTCTCAGCCTTAAAAATTTTATCTCAGTCGAGGAATAGTTAAGGCGCCGTTGCTGTCGAGGCCAGGAAAGTTCCCAGTGGATATGGTTTACTGCCCAATAAACTAGGTTTTGGTTTCATATTTTGGTTTGGACCTGCCTGGAACACAAAAAGCGAAATAGGAATTCCATGGGGGTATTTAGATCCGTTTTGGATTCTTAATGGGCCATAAACAAAAAAGGTATGCATAGTTCTCATAAAATGTAAATCAAATTAAATTAATTTTTCTGTTATTATATGGATCGTAAAGCTGAGGCATATCTTCAAAGCGAAGAATTCCGATTAAAATATCAGTGATTTTTTTTTTTTGTTTTATTTTTTAACTTTCTTAATAATAAACTTTAAATTGGCGAGTTATTTATTGCATACGTTGATATTATAGTGTTTTTATAACTGTGAATTTATAACTATACATATACACTGCCCAAAAAACGTATTCGTACTCTAAACTATTTTCCATATCAGTTTCTGATTTCTTCATAGTAATGTTTTCTATGCTGATAATTTACACAAATATATTTAAAAAAAAAACAAAAAAACAAAAAAAAAAACATACTACTACAATCTATAAACGTTCTTAGGTAAGAATGTAGAAATACAAAGCCAACGGTTGTAAAAGGCGGAGATTTGGCCGAAATCACGCTCAACCGCCAGGTTTGTTCCACAATCAACAGTACTTACTTTAGAAAGGCTGGGTGTGCCCCAAGAGGATCTCTCGATACCGAATTCAAGCCACTGCCGAAATAACAGAAAATAGATTTTCTGCGTTCGAAGGACTCGAACTGAGGCCCGGGAATTTATTTGTCGAGCGCCTTACCGTGGTATTCGTGACTATACGAATCTCAGTTATGAAAATTATCTCGTGGTATAGCTTATTTGTTAATGCTAAATGAGGTTAGTTTTGTTGAAGAAATGTGAACAAGTTCAAATTCTTCTTAAGAGTTTAATCTTATTTGTAGTACGCAGCCTCTTTTCAATATTTTGTCTGACTAAATCATATCTCCTTCGTTTACTTGTTCCTGTGATAAACTTATTTTTTTTTTTTTTAACCATCAGATCTGATGGTTCTTTACTATGATCAGGAATTATTCCTTCGAAAAATTGTCCCAAATTAAATACATCACACTTGACGGTACATTATATATTAAAAAGCCATAGAGTTGAAATCCCACAAGGACCTAATACAAAAATTAATGATTAACGACCCAGCAGTGATACTGCAGTGGTTAACGGGATCTATTGCGACTAAGGATAAAAGTGCACCCTTAGGCTGTCATAAACGTACTTAGAAGAGGTCAAACGGTATATGACTAATCAAAATCCGACCTTTTAAGATAAAATGCGCGAAAGGAAGTGTAAAAAAAAAAAAAAAAAAAAAAAAAAAAAAAAAAAAAAAAAAAAAAAAAAAAAAAAAAAAAAAAAAAAAAAAAAAAAAAAAAAAAAAAAAAAAAGAAGCTTTCAAGGAAAATAATTGAAATCAAACTTTTGGTTGAACATCAAATACTGCGGTGGAAGTTTCATGGTTTTGGGGTCTTTCCGGTGTTGGTTAGATGGTTTCTATAGATCGAATTAGGAAGTAAAATGTATTTTTTCGATTTCGTCCCACATTTAGTACAATAGATCAACTCCAATGTATTAATCAGGTCATCGAGAAAAGTATAGAGTATGACAGGCAAATCTACCTATGTTTTATCGATTATGCCAAGGCATTTGACTCTATTAGGCATAAATATATCTGGGAAGCACTACATGATTGCGGTGTAGACAAACCTTACATTGATATAATAATCGAATTATATAGGAAAGGAAAAGCATTTATAGCCTTAGACAAGGAAGGCGATTATTTTGAGATTGAACGAGGAGTGAAGCAAGGGTGCCCCCTATCACCAATTCTGTTCAATTGTGTCCTAAATAAATTTTTTAAAGAACTAAACTGGGAGAATCTGGGAATATCAATCAATGGGAAAATGTTAAATAACATAAGATTTTCTGATGATATATGCCTACTATCGCCGAACATCAATGGTCTAAGGATAATGATAGGAGACATAGTAGAAACCAGCAAAAAGTATGGACTGGTCATAAACACAGCACATATATTCTTCAATAATTTGCAAAGCTTGGACTTGAGTGCAGTTATTAGTATTTATAAAGTAAGTTAAAGATAGACTGATTTATAATGTCCCAAAACAACTACACAATCATTAGACCTGTAACTCATAGAGCATTTGTGGGATAGACTAGACCAATGGGTAAACAATCATAGCTCTCAGAGCCAGAAAGAAGTTAAATCTGCTTTACAGACAGAATGGATTTCCACAAACTACGAGAGTTCCAAGAAACTTGTTCTGAACATGAAAAGTGAACTTCTTGGAATTGGTGCATAATATTGTTTGTTATCAAATTCATATTACAATCATATGTTGATAAAAAGGATTTTCAAGGTTAGCTTTTTCAATCTGTGAATAATAACTAGGAATGATTCGTTATTTAATCACGTATGTAATAGAGAAAAAGTAAAACTGGACAAACATTGACATTTTAATGTTATGTAATATGATAGTTAAATATTAATTTATTTTAAAAAAAAATCAGTCACGGAAGGCGTAAACAGAACCCGTTTGGGGATATGAACTTTGACATTTAGCGTTGTTTGTTAATTTCAACGATATACAATTCCAAGCAGAAGGATAATATGGAGTGTATCGATACCTCAGCTTACAGATACTTAAGTGCACATAATTTTTTTTACATTAAATTTGAAACTTTGAAGCCTTAAAACTGGAATTAAAATATAAAGGTATTTAGTGTACACGAGTTCGAACTATCTGAGTTTACATTAGCCCCTCAAACAAGATTTTGATGTAAATTTATAAGATGGCATTAAGGTTGTGGAATACAATTATAACTCTTGTGGTGAACTTACAGAAATAGAAAATTATGGTTTTTAGAAATGGTGGGAGGCTTAAACAGACAGAAGAGTGGAGGTATGGATGTAAGGTGATAGAAGTTGTGCATTTCTATAAGTACTTAGGCATAATGTTAAAACCTTCTGTGAATATGACAAACCATTTAAATGAGAAGCTTAAACAGTCAAAACATGGTATAAACTCAATCTGGGACACATATATGTAAAACGATAATGTCCAATCAAAATTACAGGTCTTTAATTCTGTCAGTCGAACCGTGATGTCATATAGTGAACATGAATGGGTAGGTAAATATTCTAATCAAGATGAAAAATGATTGACGTTCTTTATCAGAAAAACTTTTAAAATTTCACTAACCTCACCAGACTATGCTCTTTGTTTGGAAACAAATCTCTTCCCAATCTTTATATATACTACGAAAATGGATCATAATTATTTGCTAAAAGTTTTTAATTTACCCGATCACCGTTATCCTAAACTACCTGCTTGAGAGACAGTAAGGAAAAATACTTTTTAGTTTAAAAATATTAAGGAAATGATAAAGAAATATAATGTGGAAAGTACTATTTCTATTGGAAATTTTCAAAATGTGGTTAATTGTTTTTGAAAAAAATAAGAAAGGCATTAATACTAAATTTCAAGTCAAAGCAAGTTTTGAAGGCTGTGACATCCCCTTCCCCTGCTTTATATAAAAACTAAAATTATAACCCTACCTGCAATAGTTCCCATACATACCCCACACATTCCCATACTAACTGCAATAGTTCCCATACATACCCCACACATTCCCATACTAACTGCAATAGTTCCCATACATACCCCACACATTCCCATACTAACTGCAATAGTGCCCTACAATTTAAAGATATTTTTTGGATTATGAGAATCAGGGGGAAACTTTTAAATTTGAACTGCAAGAGGTATGGCACAGGTATAGGAATATGTTCGTTATGTAATAGATCCGAGAGAGAGGATGTATATCATTTCCTAGCGGCATGCCCTATCTTGTGGGAATTCAGAGTAAAATGTCTGGAAAAACCGTTCTTTAATGAAGCTGTGGCATTGAATATTTTAAATGGTAAATGTTGGCTCTATTTAGCAAAGTATTGTCAAGTATGATGGAAGTACCGATTGAGTTTAGTCCAATAATTTAATTATAGTTAAGTATTTGTTTAAAAAAATGTAAAAAAGTTAATAAGTCAAATGTTATTTTCCAATTTTTGTTTTATTTTCATAGTGCTGTATTATTAATCTAAAAAAAATATGTTAATTTTCTTTTTGATGTTTATATTGTATTTAAGTTTTCTCTATTCACTAATATCGTATGTTTAAAAAGTAAAGCCATAAAGGTCAAACTCCCTTCAAAGACACCTCTGACGACAAATGCCAAGAGTAGTCTTTATTGTACTAGTATTACTACTAGAAGTGTATATATATATATATATATATATATATATATATATATATATATATATATATATATATATATATATATATATTTATATATATATATATTATATTGTTCAATCAAGACATTATTATTATTACATTAGTCCGTCAAACAATATTTTGAATATCTGAACTTCTAAATACAATAATGATGGATTTAAAACATTTTTACAAAAAGTTGCACTTAACATATCTGTGATTCAAGGTAGCGGTATACTCTATATTATCCTTCTTTCTGTAATTTAATGTCGTTAGAATACAAAACGCTTAATGTCAAAGTTCGTTCAGGTTTCTCGTTTGAGAATATACAAACAATGACAATGTCTAGAAACAACTTTCCGTGCATCTCTCTCTCCCTCTCTCTCTCTCTCTTTCTCTTGGTTATCATTTGAATCGGTCTGGATCCGACGTTACTTACAATCAAACCACCTTAGTTATATACCACGCCAAAGCGAGGTGTCTTCCACAGAAGAGGAGACGCTACAAACATTTAGCTGTTGAAAGCCTCATTAGCGAGTGACATTAAACTAGAACTAACTGGTTGGGGGAGGGGAGAGGAGAGGATAGAGTTGCCTGTACTAATCCGGCCCCTGATAAAGCCCAGTTGCTGTAACAAACCTCTCCCGATAATAGCCCCAGTATGAGCTAACTCCAACCCCCTGTCCCGGCCAGCTCCTTGGGGATGGTTGCATTGCTAATGTACACTTTAATAGGGATCCGACTCCTAACTTCTTACTCAGTGTGTATGGGGCATGGTCTCTGCATAACTTATCATAATACTTCCCGCCTCAAGGGTTACCAGCTCAAATACCAAGGACCTGTTTGGATAGTAACTCCGCATGTTTGCCAATTAACAGTTGTCTATGCAAGAAATTATGAGGCTCCGTTGTATCCAGTTCAATAATGAAGCATTCCCCAGATATCCATACTTACATATAATACAGTACACGAACCTATAATACAACAGGGAGTTGGTATCCTGGGAGCGGAACAGACCATTATCTTCCCAATATCTCTATTACATCCCAGTAAGTTATATAAAGACGATTTTGTAGGGTAGAATTCAGTTGCTAATATTTTGAAGTTAATTAGGCTTAACAATCTTATATACTTGAAATACGACATGATGAGCAGACCCTAAACCAAAGAACAGAAAAGTATGATTGACTGACAATGTTATCCTTTTCATATTCCGTATTCCTAAGCTGGTATGAACATTTACAGAAAATGTCCGATGGAAATTCACCGAGGAATGTATACGGGTGAAGAATATAAGAGGTTGGCCAAAGAAAAGATGTATGAAGGAAAAAGAATAATATATGATAGGACGTGGCCTAAGAGAGGAATGGGACAGAGACTGATTGATCGACTGATTGATTTATCCTGTTCATATTCCGCATCCTTAAGTTGTTACGGATATTTACTAAGAAAGTCCGATGGATGGTTACCAAGGAAACTATATGGGTGAACGATAAAAGGAAAACGAATAGACGTTACCACCTGACCTAAGAGATGAATGGGCCATACACTGAAGAATATGGAGGGAAGCCATTGAAAAACACTGCATTCTGAAAAATCTTTAAAAAAAAATATGTATAATAAAAATACTACATGAAGAGCCGTTCCTATACCAGGGAACTTGAAAGATTTAGACTGACAACGGCTACCTTTTCAGTAACTACAGAGTTAAAGCTTCTTCTTTTCTGAGTTTAACAGGCGCATATAGCAGCTCGATGATTTTTCAACTTCTGCCATATTTTTTTTCGTTTACCATTACAATCTATTTTCTTCATAAACATTGTGTTTTAAATTACGCTGTCTTTCCAGCGGACCTTAGTCTCCTACATATTTTTCACCTGGTTTGCCTTCGCAAGCACATTTCCAACCTAGAATAAAAAATAAGTTGATTACAATATGTAAAATATTTAACATTTATTTTTTATAAATATGATTTACATAGAGGATGGACGAAGATATTAATGGCGAAAAAACGTATTGAGACAAGATTTCGAGTAAGAAGGGGCACCAGATCACATGATTCCCGATGCTCCCCACTCAGCCTGAAATATGCTGGTAACCTTTAGGATGAACCGCTTTTACAACTCTTTTTAGAGTACCCAAGGACATTAAATAAAATAAACACATATTTTATGATGTGTTTATGATACTTAAATGCTACTTAATAGGATTCAGGTTCAGATTAGGTCTCGTATTTATAAATAAAAAAATAAATTGATCAAATTTGCTAAATACAAGGTATAATAAAATATTCGTATCATTTTCTTTTTTCCAAGAAAATAGTAAATCCACTATATCAAAAAGTAGTGTGACTATTCGGTAATTGTTGTTAGAAACATTTTTTTTTCATTTCTTCTAACATTTTTATCTTTAACTATTGTTTTATCAGCTTGGTTATCATTGTGATTTTGATAACTTTTACATACATCAATTTTAAGATTTTAATTACCTAAGGGTACTCATTAAATGATAATATAAATCTATTTTATTGAAAAAAAGAGAAATATTTGTTTACCAAGCCAGTCAGGGGGAAGGATTAAGAACATTAACTGCGAATTTTCTTATTAATGGTATACCAAGACCTTGCTGCTTCCCTCAAGGAAGCTTGGTAAAGAAATTATTTTGTCACTGACCTCATGGTAGCCATCAATAAATATCGTTCTCGAAGAATTTTAAAAGAAGTATAGATGTGTTTGTTTTTATTTTTTAGTGGAGGTTACAGTGAACTAAACCACAAATGAAAGGAGTTTTTTATACTTTTTTATGCTGTGTAATATGTATATCATATTACTTTACGAAATTTACAAAACTTTGATATGTTCAAATTTAGTAATTTGCCACTGATTTTTTTTAGAACGATACTTTTCTGTTTCTCTTAATTGTTTGATTTTATATTCTATCTCTATCTAATATATATATATATATATATATATATATATATATATATATATATATATATATATATATATATATACAGGGTGAGTACGTCTTAGTGTGCAAAAAAATGGGTGTAACTAGATAGAAAATGAAGAAAAATGCCACTGATTTTACCTTTCTATTCCAATCCGTTGCAGATATACGGTATTTCAAAGAGTTTTTTGAGGAAATCAAGTTTTTTTTACCATAAAAGCTGTAATATCTTTATTTTGTTTAAATATTGTTCTATGTTTGACCACATTTTCGGGTTTACCATTAAATTTCCTATATAAGCAGAGTACATGTAATCTTGAATTTTACAAACTTGGGACATAAAGAACAGCTTGATCTTCACCTTATTAAGAGAAGTTACTAAGTCTTATAATACTTCAACGCTCACCGTTTTTTCGAAAAGACTATTCAAAAAACTGCAAATCTCACAAAAACTTGTTAATTTAACCTGTTTTCTTATGGTATGATCAAAGTAATGATCCGTACCGATATCATGGAGAAATTTGCTTTTAAAACCTAAAAACATGGTGTTTTTATTTGGCATAAAAATTAGTTATTTGTGTAAATAAGACATTATTGTAATCGCTTAATGGAAATATGCATTTTAACATAATAAACTCTTCATAGAAATAAAAATCAAAGAAAAAATGTATTGTTTAATTGAAAATAAAGGAAAACAGTCAATAAAGTGACAAAATTTGAAAAATATATAAACAAAGTGGAGATATTTCAGCTTTTATGAGAGGGAAAAGTGATTTCTTCAAAAAAGTATTTGAAATATGGCATATCTGCAACGGATTGGAATAGAAAGGTAAGGTATGCGGCATTTTTGAACTAGTTTCACCTATTTTTTTTTACTCACCCTGTATAATATAATAGTAAGAGACATATTCTTCTAACCATCATAATTGAAAAAGTGCTAAAAAAAAAAGTAACTCTTTTACAATATTTATAAAGTCATTACAAGTACCAGATGATCTAGAATTGAAACTAATAATCGATGGTACAAGAATATTATTTTTTGATGAAGACAATTCTTCAAGCTCCGTGACACCGCGGGGTCCAGCGGCTGTAAGTCATAAACATGTGACGCTTCCCCCCCCCCCAGACGCGACAAAAAATTACACTTTACTCCCTTCATAAAGGATGACATTTACAAATTGGTGTATTAATGAAAAGAAAGGGCGATCCTGGATTTATGACCGACACAAAAAAGTAACTCAGGCATTACATTCTTTTACATATTGTTATAAAATAATAATAATAATACATGAAGAGTTAATAGTAGTTGTCTCATTGATGCCATAAATCTGATCAAAATTTTCAACTACAGCGAGAGGTCTTTGACACTGAATCATATAAACGGAGGGCTAAATTAAAATCTGTGAATTGAGAATCGATACAAATATCTTTGCTCTCATGACAACCAATCTTGTAAACATTTCCTGTGTTCGTAAGTGCTGCGTGTCATTGATTCATGTCCTTGCGGGATAAAAGTAATATCAATAACTTATTGTTAGACGCAAATGTTTTTAGTATTGATTGTTAATATAGTTTTTTATATTATCAGTCTACACAAATCATATCTACTGTGTATTTTATTTTTTTCAGAGTCTTATAATTGTTCAGTTTATGTTTATCGGACATTGCTCTAAGCTACCGTTTAAAAAATGTTCAAAAACGACAGCCTAAAAAGATGGGATCACAGCAAGTCACGATTTTTTAGTCCATAACATTACACTTGGTACTACATATGTCCAGTGAATTGGTGACAAAGTTCATGATAATTGTTTAAAAGCTATGAAAGTTCAATAAAAGCCCCGTAAATTAGGTTGTGGGTTCGAATCCAACCTAAGCAGTTTGAAAGTCCTAGATGGAGTACATGAGAACGCTAAGTCCCAACGAACAAACAACGGTAAATAAATAAATATATATAGAAATAGTACATGTTTGCTAACTGGAGATCCAAGTGAGAAAAGAGTCTTATTACTGAAAGAATATATAAGGTACTATTTTGGCATATTAAACCAGGACGATATAAATTTTTTTTGTGAATGTATGTTATATTAGTTCAATCTATTGTTACGATAATAAACTATCCCCTTAGAAGTGGAGTTTATTTGATACTTAAATTTTAGCTTTGAAGGTACATAATAAATAACTCTAAATTTACCAGGCAAAACATTTGGGATAAACATATAGCACACTGTTACGTAGGCAACATAAATCTACATACTAGCCTTCACGTGCCAAGTGGTAATGAATAAATTTCGACCGTCTACTTACGATTCTACAAAAAATTGCATGGACATCCCAAAACATTCATAAACGACAAAGCCGCAATTCATTTACAAGTAATTATCCAAAGAAGCCAGAAAAAGAGCTGGATAAGTATACAAAGATCTGGATAAATCTTCTTTCTCATGTGGATTTTACGTATATTCACTACATTAAATACACGTTTCGTCGGAAATATAACTGTCATGCACGAATAAAGATTAAAAGTTAAATAAAAAAGAAATATATGTAATCGATGTAAAATGCGTTTATAATATATAATAGTTATAATTTTCGTCTTATATAACATTATGAAATATGTGTTCAGGTATCATAATGGTCTCTTGAGCCATTTGCAAAGAGATTAAAGGCCGGTGTTTTACTACACTACTGTCAGATAAGGACATACTTAGTCCGGTAAGAAACATCAAAAGTAGTTTGCTGTAGTCCTTTCATTCTCCTGTAGATGGAATGGGGTTGGGTCTAATCATCAGAAGTTTTAGTATGCCACAAAGAACTTGAGAAACAACTTACATTATTATCGGTATTGTCTAATTTATAATTTTACATTTCGGGCCTTTAGTCATAACTTTCTTTCGAATGATTTATTTCAAATAAGAATCTATAAATAAAAATTCATCAAGAAGTAAGATAAAATGTACAAAAAATATGATATGATTAGTTTTTTGAAATTATACAATAAATCTCGGGGCCATAAACCACACCCAAATCCTCTGTCTTCCTTTCGTCGGTTGAACTTCTTCTTCCGTTCTCTGCGTTTTCTGGAACCTATTTACGTAGGGTTTTGTACGTTTGGCACCCTTTGTAATTCGCTGGGTGTCCTTGCTGGCATAGGGCACATACTGCTGGTACCTCTTTTGTTTTTGTGCATTCGGAAGATTTGTGCATTTGCCCACATTTGACACATCTAGGAATATGATGGCAGTAGGTTTTTGTATGGCCGTATGCCTGGCAATTATGGCATTGTACAATGTCACGTTTACGGTATGGTTTCTCAATTTGAACTCTCGTATAGTAAATCAAGGTGACGTCATATATCTTTTCTACTCCCGGTGCAGGTTCTAGATCAACAAAGAAGAGTGGCAATGAGACTTTACCTCCTGCTCCTGGGTTTTCCCTGCTGTCTTTTTGAACATTGTTACTTGCTTTACTTTGAAGCCCATGGACATCAATTCTTCTTTGATGATATCAGGAGGAGTTGTAGGGTGAAGGTTTCTTACGACCACCCTAAGCGAAAGCTGGTATGTATGAAAGTCAGCTTTTGTTTCTGAAAGATATTTGACAATGCTGCGGTAGGAATCGGGGGAATCAGGCATAATTTTAGTGTTTAGCTCGGCTAACAAGGCAGCATACTTCCTCGTCCAACTATATTATTTAAGTGATTGCACATTAATGGGAAATTGCCTATATTGCGAACAAAGATAGGAGGAGGTTTTGGAGGGCTGCGGTGCTGAGGTGACTCCATAGTTTAGGCAGCTGTGCTACTAAGCCTGAAATGGATTAGGTGTAAAAAAGGGAGACTCTTCGATCCTCCTTGGGTTGAGGTCCCAGGCGTTGAATCATCCATCGGCGATTAGTTAGGGGGAGTTTTGACCTTTGATCGTTTTGGTTTTTGCTTTGTTGGGCTTGTTCTCACAGTTTCAAGAGATCGGCTTCTTTTAGACTTAGTTTTTGAAGACATCACCATGTGGAAATATCTCATTTGATTGCATCTAGTGGTAAGAGAAATAAAAGGAAGGAAAAAAAATAAAAATAAAAATAAATAAAATAAAAATAAAAGTTCGTAGTGTTTGAATGTCTGAGAAGGCAGCACCTTCCCGTACAGAGAATAGGTACGTACTGGCAGTGCCTAGGTCACGGCCCTGTTATCTCTTATCCCCACCTCCGCCTAGATAGCTTAGTAGATACCGAGCACATGGCATATATACGTACACTTATTTAATTTAATGATTGTACTCACTGTTTTCTGTCTGTCTATGTTTAGCACACCTATTAATTAATATCTCTATGCACTTTTCTGAGCAGAAAGACTGAAAAAAACACACTAAAAGAAACTGTAATTACAGAGCGATCTAAAGATGACTTTAAAAAAAGAAATGCAAATCCTGAAAAAAAAAATAGACTTTTTCATTATCTTCGTAATCTTTCCTTGTGGAAGACCCTCCAAAAGATTCTCCCCAACAAAAGTTACCACAATTTCTTGCATCAGTTCACGAAACCCTCCACAGCGGAACAAAACTCATCATATCCTCCCGTTTTTCTAAGTCATTCTTCAGTTTATACCTCTGGATCTGACAGCTGCAGTATTAGATACATGTCAACTACTATTACGGATATAAAATAAACAATATACTCGTAAACCCCAGATTCAATAGTCATAAAACAGCAAGGCAGAAAATTATAAACTTTTCAATATTGTAAAGTCAAGAAAAAAAAAAAAAACATTATCTGATTAACATGTTTTTCAAGAGTTTTACTCAATTTAAAAGTAGGCTTTAAACATCTTTATTTTATTTTTTTCTTGATTCCTCTTGAATCTAAGCAATATAATATAGTGTTCTATTTGCAAAAAAAGAAAAAAAAGTTAAACGTGTTACACATAACTATTGTTCCTGTTTTGGGTTCTTATTTAATATCTGTTGATTTTCTTTTTTTTCTCTTTTTACTACATTTTTTTATTTTGTTATTCTTTATATTTTCTATTACCTTCTTTTTTAAATTTGAAGATTTTATTTTATTTTCCTTCAAAATAATTATTTATAATTAGTAATTTATGGAATCATAATGTAATTTTTATTATAATTAGCTGTTACCGGTATTTTTCTCCAAGCAAGTTGGGAATGCAATATACTTTTATATAAGGAGAGTTATCATTAATCACAATTCACGACTCTGCTATAGAGAGAGAAACAATAAAAATAAACAATAGACAATAAACATAGGTACATGATATAAAGTTGCCACTTCAACTCTTGCTGGTCTGAGCTTTGCATATATAATATAGTTCAATATCAATGAATGATTATTGACACACTCCCTAGTTAATTCATGCGATTTCATTACTTCTTTTTATCGTTAAAACTTTTCCATTTATGCTAATCTTGACAATCTTCTTATCGTATCATCGATTCCCATCACAATGAACTGGCATGCTATAGAGAATATGTGAACGTTAGCAAAATAGATTCAGGCTTTCTTCCAAGCGTGTTGCATCCAAAGAGACGTAGGATGCAATTTCTTTTGTGGCGACAGACTTGCAGTCACAGATCTATGTCGTCCAATTAGGACTACAAGGCCCGCTATGATCCCAGGTGGGCGTTCGCTGGGGTCGGCTATGAACCATTTGTTCGCACCGCGGCGTGGGCTGGGCTTAAGTCCCCACACGTTGCTTGATATTTTTCCTCTTTTTAAAAGAATTAAATAAAAAATGACAACTCGGCGGTGGATGACATCTAAAAATGTACAAGCGCTCTACGTGCCTCATTTGCAAATCCCATAGGCTGTCTATACAGTTGGCCGAGGAAGGTAGCCTCCGCAACTTACACTGGGAAGGAGCCCACATTGTTTGTGATTTGAATTTTAAACTCCGAAAAAATACGGAGATAATGAAAATTTCTTACTTTTCTTTGTTTAAGTATTTAGGTGTGGTTTTCTAATTTCAAAAAGAAATTCATACCAGATTTAAAAGGCAAAAAAATGCTCGTCGTTTCCGATTACTTTAACGTTTACTAGACAAGCGTACAGAGTTCGCAATAAATTACAAACACCTCATTTACTTGACAGTAATTAAATCCGTTTGGACATATAATGTTGAGCTTTGGGTCTTCACTAAACCTTCCAATCCTTACATTCCAATAACCGTAAAATCCTCAATGCTTCTTATTAATTCACAAATAAACATATTCATAATGATTTTAATGCTCCATGTGTAGCTGATTAGGTCCAAACCAGGTACCTATCTTCTCATTGTTAACTCCATAACCACTCGAGACGTTTGAAATGATGACTAAGAAACCTGCTAATGTAGAACTTTTATTGAAGTGCCACTAGTGAGTTGTTCTTCACGTGTTTTTGACGTCATTCTAATCATCTTCTTCAAATTTATTTGTCGTATAAAATGTATACAGTTTTATATACCAATAGATAGTTTTTGTTTTTTTTTTTAAAGAAAATTTAAAAAAAAAAAGGTTAACAATTTTTAATTATAGATTCCTAAAATAAAATATGAATACCTTTATTGAAGTAGAAATTATACTAAAATACTTTTATTTGATAGAAATCATACGAAATTAGAGGGAAATACTAACAGTAATAAATATAAAAACTAACTGCAGAAATTCGGCTTGTGTGCTTGTTTAGGGTCGTTTAACATTATTGAATGAGCAAGGCCGGAAGATTGAACAGTTCTCCTTGACATAGATTAAAATGACAAGATATAATTCCAACCATTAATCTAATTAGTAATTATAAGTAGTTATAAAAATGTTTAGGATATCGAATCTAAATTAATTGGGGATGGGAGTGTTCATTCTGGGTCAGATTACGTTGGAGTTGTGATAGTAATCAATGATTGCAAAGCAAAAATAGTTTTTTTTTCCAATAAAAAATGAGTTTTTTATAATTGAATTCTAAGTGAAAGAAATGGTTTTATGTACCATCTGTTTAACATGAGGGCTTTTATTAATCATTCTTCCACCAAATTTTAGTCCTAAATATTTTACTATGCTAGTTTGCGGTATTGGTTAATTACAGTGAATGCCAGAGAAGGGAACCTTGAATTAATGCTGCTAAATCAGTTTATTATTAGACACAGCATTACCGTAACTACTCATAATCATCTGTCTTTTCAATGTATTCAGCAGAATTGTATGCTAATAAACTAGCGCTAGAACACATAAAAACACAGGACATGGGCCAAAAATAATACCTAATTTGTTCTGACTCACTTTCGGCTCTCACAAGCATTAGCAACAAAAGCCAAAACGTAAAATATCTGAAATAGCCACCTTAATTGAATCCATTTCGAAATTCAAAATTATTAGCTTTATGTGGATTCCGGGACATTCAGATATAGAAGGTAATGAACAAGCGGATTTAGCTGCCAAATAAGCGTGTTTCCTCTTCCCATTACCCTCAATCCTTGTCCCTTTATCAGATGTCAAATCCTTTTTAAAACATCAAGTCAATATAGTTTGGCATGAAAGATGGCTTAGAACCGACAACAATAACAAAATTTAAGAAAATAAGACCAACTCCAGGACCATGGAAGCTTGAAACAGGACCAAGAAAATAACAAGTCATTTTTATAAGATTATGCGTTGGAGATTCAAAATTAACCCACAGTTACTTATTGGAAGATAAGCCACCCCCAAAATGCAACGAATGTCAGGTAAACTTGACAATAGAATATATTCTTGTTGAATGCAAAAAAATGTGTCACTAAGCAAATGTGGTGGTACACGGCACCAGAAAGTAAAATAATAAATAAGTAACAGAAATAAATCTACTTTTTGAAACATACTGAACTTTATATTCTTGAAGGAAAATATTATATTTATTATTGTATTTTAAATCTGCTTCTCACACATTGGCCAAAAAGCTGTCAATATTTTCAGTTTATTTTCCCAGGGAAACTTGTTGAAAGAGATCTTAAAGAGGCATATCATTTTTCAAGGGAAATGTTAGAAGACATAGTGATGTATTGAGGAGGCGGTGATAAGTGGTGGGGCGGGGGCAGATAGCAGCTGATTGACACCTGATGACACCCTCCGAGTGGAACTGCGATAGCGAGGGTTCCTCTTTGTACCGCAGCAGCTCCTAACCTCCTTCCTGCCCCCTCCTCTCTAGCCCCATATAATATTCTTTATACTTTTGGCTATATCTAGACAGGTATTTGTTGTGGGGTGTTGGATTTTATATTAGATACCAGCCTAACGCTTATAGGCCACTATTATGTGACGTGGCGGTTTTGAAGTTGTTAACCCTAAACCAGCCGCTTTGGTTGCTTTTTTCAACCAGCCTAATGTTTTTCTCTCCCATTTTCCCAAGCACGGACCCACTTGCTTCCAGTCGCAAATACCATTCCTATTAAGAATACTCTCCCTTGATCCTCTAATATCGTTTCCAACTGTAGATATTCGCAATTGAATCTCTAAAATCAAGCGTTGGTAGGGAATGTCGACCACGCTACTGGTCTTGTAAGTATTTTCTTTCTGTTTTATAGTCATTACATCTCCTTTTTTTTTTAATTTTTTTTTTAACTGAAGACATACCTACTTATACCTACTTACAAGAGCTTGATGAGCGATCTGACGAGGAAAAAAAAGCTACAGCATACTCTGGCAAATCAACGGAGTGTGATTCTTCTAACTCTGAAGATGAAATTATAAGTCATTCCAACCATCAACATTATAATAAAACCAGGCAGAAAGCTTGTCCTGATGATGAATTAATCTTTGAAGGTAAGACGAAAAAGGAATTTATCTTCAGAAAGTTTGATACCATGTGTTCTAGGGCGGACTTCACCGAATCTTTCAATTCTAATAATAATTTTTTTTTTTTTTTTTGGGCGTACTATGTTTCCTTGGGTAAAATGATCATTACTTATAAATTATATTACTCCTATTACAACTAGAAACAATAAAAATCGATGTTAGTATAAAAAACTTTAGATCAGGACTGAATATATGTAAGAAGGTAAAGAAAGGTGTAGTGGTTGACTAAGTCAATCGCGCGCTCAGATAGGTAACTCCAGTAGGCCCACCCGGTTTAGGGCTTAACAAGTGCAGAACTACAATCCAACTTGAAATGACATTAAGTTATAATAACTTTTTATTTTTATTTTTTAGAACTTAGACATTCCAAAGACAATTTAGACAATTTCACTCATTTTTTTTATTTAATTATTTATTTATTTTTTTGTATTAGGATTTTCTTAGTTTGACATGAAAGATTAGTAATTAACCTCATTTTTATAGAACAAAGGTGATAACGGAAATAAAAAAAAAACATTGATATGTGTTTTGGAGGAAGTCTATACTTTTTTTGATGTAACATTTTTTCAACCTCAAAAATGTATCATTTTGACACCCTCTTGCTCTGTTGGTGTAACTCGGATCGAACATGTGCCCATATTTTCCTAATCAGATTTAATGGATAGAAATAAGCATTATTGCTTTCGGTTTCTCAAAACGTCGAAAGCAGTTGATTAGTTATGATGTGGTATATTTATAAGTTACTTTTTGTTCTGGAATATAAACTCCCCGTCAAAAGTATTGCAACACCCATAGTTTTCGAGATTTTCCTGGTTTCTACCTTAATCCATATTTGTTTTATATTCATATTAATATTATTTATTAAACGTAAGACATTGAGGATTAGACACATCAATGTTTTTCCCTGTTTGATAATTTTTTTTCAAATTTCCTTCAGTCCATGTTTAGCATTCGTTTCGTTTGTTTGTTTGTTTATTTCGTTTAACGTCACTTTATGCTGCTATGGCTAATCGGACGATGCTACGGTGGGAGTTCTAAATTTTGCCTATCCAGGTATAATTAGGATAGGGATCTTTAACGAGTACCTGACATCGCACAGGCTCGGGACCCCCATTTAACGTCCCTTCCGAAGGACGACATAGCTAAGGATTTTTTACACCCTTTAAAAAATCCTAAGGTCATCTGCCGGGCTGCGAACCCGCAATCTTGGGTTTAGTAGGTTGCTATGCTAACCACTTCACCACAGGTGACCCCTGCATTCGTTTCGTTATTTACAAGTATGGCAAGACTAGAGGAAGCAGTCATTCAAGTAAAAGGGAGCAATACGCATTATTAAATATAAATTTAAAAATTGTAAAAAATTATTGACTTCAGAACCTTCCTTTATTATTAAAAAAAAATACGTTTTTATAAAATTCAAATATTTCAAAGTTTTGCGATACTTCTTACGGCGAGTTTATATCGCCTTATTTTTAAAATTTATATTAATGGAAACTAGTTATTAAAGTCAGAAATCACATGAGTTAGGTCAAGTTTGATTCTGAACAACCTACAACAAATTTTTTGTTTTAAACACAGCTCATCGTAGAGGGCTCATCAGTACCTAAAATGTCTATAAAAAGGTAGATCCAGCCCGAGGTGTTCTATTAGGTGAGGCGGAACTGGTTTCGGCCCCAGATGATGGAGCGTTGGAAGTAAAAGCGATTCATTAGCTTTATGCAGGAGATATCCACCACCGCCCCGTATCCTCGTCTCATTTTCCAAACCTAATCCATCAAAAGCCGGCAGGTAAATATTAGGACAAAGAAAACAGAAGGTAGTCATTTTTAAAGGGCCAGCCTTGTCCGGTCGACGTCCTTTGCTATAAAACTTTATGCGGGACAAGAGTTCACCATTTGGGCGAGCACATCCATCACCGCGGCGTGTATGCCATTATTGGCCCAGGCCAAAGCCTTCCTAAACGACCCCAATGTAAACCTAAATACTCTTTTATTTATTTACTTATTTTCATATTTAAGGCTATAAAACCAACCTTGAGATTTTTGGAGTGAAAAATGGCCCTTCATCGGCTGAAGGACATAAAACTAATCCTATAATGAAATGCGAATAACCGATTATTGAAGATTTAAATTCAAATATCTTTTCTCGAGATGCTAAGATTTATATTAACACTGGAAATTACATGAGCTGGCTCGGTCATAAAAGTTTAGGCGGTTCCGTGGAGATTGAATAGCCACTTAAAGGTGGATCCGGTTTCGAGAGGTGTAATATGCAATATAAAATTCGCCTCATTTAAATGTGTGACAACACTCCAAGCGATATTATAAGATAAATGAACAAAACAAAAAAAAAAAATAAAAACAATGGTGCACTCTCACTAAGAAATGGTAGTCCAAACTGTTCTGCAATACAAACCCTCAGTGATGAAAAAAAAAAAAAACCTTAGAAAAAAGAGTTTCCAGTTAACTAATCCCATATCTCCATACTTTTTCCTTTAAAAATCTAATTAGAAGACTAACTATTTGGAACTATATTTCACACTAGCATCCCCGGTCGCGGCTTCACCAGCTCCCATAAGTAAGCAACTTTATATTCAGATGATTTTAACTAATATCATATAATATAATAGATGATGTTAAAAAACATGCTAAAAATCAGTGCTTACAACAAATGGTTCATGAATTATATTTTGCTAAGGATCGACATTTTGATTAGATAATAATTTTTATTCGGCAGATTTATTCCATCCGGTTAGATTTTAATTTCTAACCATAAATGTATACACAGTGCGGTCAAATTCATTTCTGTCACTCAACATTGTATATTAAAATTGTTATTATTGTAACTGGTTTTTAATAAAAAAATAATTCAAAATAAGTCATTTTCATTATAAATTTCTTGCTCTAAATAACACCGTAACTTTGTAACCTCTCTTGAATAGCGCTCGCCATCTATCGGTCGATCTCCAAACTTTACTGCTTACCACATATTTATCTCGTTTTTAATAACAGTTTTATTACAAATTAATAATCTGTAAATTTTATTTTTGCTACACCTTCTATGAAGTATGAAGAACTACGAAGATGATGTACTTAAAATTTGGTACATATTAGTTCAAAAGTTTTCGCGGTTGAACCAAACGAACAAACGAAAAATGGCTTGTCCTTTTATATAATAGTATAGATGTATACATTAATACATGTACTTCATTATTAAGGCAATTAAGCTCTTAGAGAAGATGTAATGAAACAAAAAAAAAAGAATTTTTAAAATATCTTTTATGTCATTACCCCTTTATCTGGCAAGATGAGAAATTTTTTTAAATTCTTAAAATTAAATTAACTAATTACACCTGCTGATAGACTTCAAACAGCCACGCAATGCTACCAACCGTTTTCTCATATTTTCCTGAGAGAAGGGAAAAGAGTAAAATACTTGTAGTAAGTCCGCCAGATTTTAAAATAATTGCTAAAATCAAGGTGTCATGCGTGACACCTTGTCATAGTAAGGGTTAAGAGGGATCTCATAAGGATAAAAAATAAGAATTTTTAAAACAATGAACATATTATTTTATTTTACTAAGGTTTCAGGGGGCAGAGAAATAAATTAAAATTAAAAAAAATGGAAATATATTCTATCATAAAAAGAACTGATATTTTTTATCCCTTTTATGAATATTTTTTATTGGTTATAAAAGGAATCAGACTTAATAGCCAACAAGATATATTCATCTAGTCACCAAATACACTTCTTAAAATAAAATAAATGATTTTTTTCGCAATTACGTGAACATATTTTAATTATTATACAATATACATTCATATCTTTACTATGTATGTTCTATAATTCAAGCATATTTTTTACATTGGGTGCCAATAATTAGTTATAAAATTGTTAAACCGAACCGATTTTGATTAGTTCCATTTAGTGGGGGCCAACTGTATTTAAAATTGTAGAAAACCAATAGATAACAGATTATGATAACTACATTTTTATCTATTTATACTTCAAGGTTTTTTATTTATTATAAATCTGACATGATTGATAGTACATTCAGTTGAAAACCATACGGTAAAATAAAGCATAGAAATTGAAAAGGGTTTTAAGAAATAATTTTTTCCCTGGTAAATTGATTTATCTGCTAGCACTAATTCACTCCGGAAAAAAAAAAAAAAAAAAAAAAAAAAATCCTTTGTTATTTAAAATACTTCCCAAAACCCGCTCTCCGTCCGTTCTATACGAAAATGGGAAACTATCTTTACTCATTTATATATAAAAACAAACAAAAAAATGATGGATTCCAACAAAAATGTTAGCCAAAATCCTTTCTAATCTTCAAATAAGCAAAACGAAAATATTACACCACTATCTATTGTGATAAGAAAGTTCCTAATGGTTAAACCAAGAAGTAATGTGGTCACATTCACCCAAATATATCTTATCCCATGCCCATTGAAAAGCAGTCTAGAGGCTGGGAGCCCCTTAAAAGAGTCCCCTTGCCATAGATTTAGTCAAATAAATAATACACTCACTGCTGGTTCTCACTTGAGTTCGATAGTAAGGAAAATAGTATTTTTCCTTATTTTGGACGTGTTTTAACATCTTATCGCAAAAATTTAGTGGTCCTTATGAAATTGAAATTAAGTAAAAAAGATGTATTACTGTTATATGTAATTATTGAAATTTAAAACTTATTACAACAGAAATAAAATTACTGGAAAATAAAATATGTATGAAATGTAACATATTTCATGTATATAATTTATAACAAATAAAATAGTTGTGAGTACTCAATAAAGAGCAAAAACTTAACAAATAATTAATTTTTACACCGACAGGTGAAATATTGTGATGAAGTAGGATATTTTGTAAGAAATCCTATTAATTTTCACCGTTCAATCAGTTGGGCAAACTGTGATTTTCCAAGGTTATTTGATAGCAGTTGGAGGGTAAGGAAAGATTCCATGAGATCCTTATGTTAAGCTCACAGTTGCGTTGAAAACCGTTGGGGCCTGAATAGTCTGCTGGTTCATAGATTAATAATAAATATATTCCAAGTAGTAAGGAAATATATATTATTATTTCACTAGACATGTGTTGATTTTAGCTTTGATTTTTTTTTTGTTTCTGGTTGCTGTAAAGTTCGTTATTAATGCTTTCAATGATTAAGCGTATTCATCAATCATCATAAGCCGTAGTATAATCGTCTAATATATCATCAACAATACGTGTTTCGAACCATTGAATAATATTTGTCTATGCTAATGATATTTGCATACGTTTGTTGTTGTTTATTAAGGTTTAATGTCCTTATGTACTCCAAATAGATCCACGAGTTGCGTAGGATTAAAGGGCAAAAATGAAGAGATGTACGACGTATATTGACAGTAATGAATCTTGAAGTTTTTTTTAAATATGTTTTTAACTATTTTATTTTATTTTTAAATTAATTTTTCATGAACCATAAAGTTTTTTGTATTTTGAGATTTAAAAGTAATAGTTTAATACAATATTTTTTTATTCAGGTATCTAACTTTAAATCACTGTCGATTAAAGCAACGGAAAATTATAATCAAAAAGATTCTTTAATTTATCTGTTATGAAGGATCATTTAACATTTGAGATTTTATTTCAAGTCATTTAAGAAAAAACAATTTTGAAATCAAGAAAAATAACAATTATGTCATTGATTGAAATGATTGGTAGTACAAGGACAACATGAAGAAGAACCAAAAAAAAAAAAATAATAATAATTTTGATAAATGGTTATAAATTTTTATTGAATATATTTTTCTATGTTGATTACTTAATAATTTTTTTGCTGAAAAATAAGAAAAATTTCGTAATGCTATAGCGTGAAATTATTTTATTTTCAAATACATGTCTTTTTACCAAGTTATTGCTAAATGTTCCGCCTATATGTTCCGAAAATTGCCAGAGGAATTCTGAAAACTAGGCCTAGCGATCAAAGTCAATATGATTGAATCCATGTCGACGACGAGTCCAAGTGAAGTGTTGAAAAAAGTTGAATACTTCAAGTATCTGAGAAGCAAGATTATTGGCTCCTGTGATATGGTAATTAAAATAAGGTTGGCAGGTGACAGGTGGCAGGTGGTTTACATGCTGAATGCAATACTATGAAGTAGAAATATCACTTCAAAAACAAAACAATATATTCAAAAGCATTATATTGAGCATACTTACATATGGAGCGGAATCATGGACAAGGAAGGCCGATCTCCGGAAGAGGCTTCTTGCCACGAAAATGGACTTTTGGCACCACCACATTGGCAGTAAGAATATCAAGGAGGGAAAAGGTAAAAAATGAAAAAAAAAAAAAAAAAAAATTGGAGGTGCAAAGAAATATTCTGGAAGAAACTGAGTAAAAATCCCGGAGCTGGTACGGGAATTTACAAAGAATGTCCTATAGAAGGCTATCAGAGAGTGTCTATGGATGTAGAATACAATTAAGAGAGAAACGAAATAGACAAAGGAAAACACGGAAGAAAGAAATGGAAGAGTATTCGTCCTAACGTGGCCTAAGAGAGGATTGAACCTTAGAAAGAGGAATATGAGGTAAAATATTTACAGAATTAACAGAGTAATATAGTATTTTCTGTACATGTTGCTTAAGATAAAAATACTTTAAATCGATATTAAAATATACATAATAATCTTAAGAATAATTATGTTTATTTTTAACAAGTTTGCTGCAAGAAAAATTCATTTTATCTGAGTATATGCCTTTCAAACATGGAACAAAGTAAGGTATTCCTTGATGCTTTTTTATTTTAGTGAAGGGAAAGGTTAAAAAATGTTTGTGCAGTGTATGGCGCGGGTGCTGTAATTGAACAGTTGTGCCAGAGTTGGTTAGCGAAATTTCGTGCTAGCGGTTTCACTCCGGACGACCACGAACGTTCTGGGAGACTAGCAACAATAGATGATGGCCAAATCGTTGCATTAATTGAAAATAAGCCAAGCAATAGTAAACGTGATATTGCCAAAATAATCCCCAATATCATAGTCACGAGCAGTTTAATAAATAAAAACTTGTGAATTGCAAACATTATACATAAAATGGACATAAAGAAAAAAAAAAAAAATTAACACTTAATATTTCCACACATTTAATTAGAGTACGACGGTGATTCTCAGATAACGGGCAATTCTCAGAAACAAAATTATAAAATTTTGAATAAATTGAAAACATGAAAAAATATTCTAGAAATACTAATAATATCGATTGAACATTCAATTGCTTGGCACAACTCAAATCCTACTTTCCTTAAATAAATTTAAAATTTGATTTTCTTTTCTCCATGGAGGTTACATTACTACATCAGCATTTTCCTAAAAAAATATTATATACTAAATGATCATTCTTTAATAAAAAAAAATATTAATTAAAATAAATTAATAATAATATTGATTTTACACATGCTTCAGAAGGTTTTATCGTGTTTTTAATGATATAATAAAACAACGAATTTTATTTTGATTCTATGAATGAGATACCTTCAACTTTCCCGTTAGCGTAGATTCACCCATATACTGTAGACAGTTGTAAATATACATAAATAAGTAGAAAAAAAAATTACCAAAATAAAACGACAATACTTCCTTCAATGTTCAACCCAATATAATATCCTTTGTAAAACGCTCAAAACTCTTTACTACTTCATAAATACAACTGAAGAGTGGAAATTCATTACGGTCTAAGTGCCAATAATTTATTAGGGAATATTTTTTGCTTTGTATTGAAATATTGTTCTACAAAACAAGGTGCGTGTCCTCCTATTGGCCTAAGTACCTAAATCTGACAATAGTGATTTATGTTTTATTTTGGAACATGGATCATTGTGGCTTACCAATCTTCAATTATACTTGTCCTTTTTGACTGAAATATTTGTGAATTGACCCTAATCAGAAAATTTTCATTATATTATTAATCTATACTATTATATGAAAGGACAAGCCATTTATCGTTTGTGATAAATTACCGCAAAAACTAATGAACCAATCTATACCAACTTTTAGCCGCATCATCTTTATAGTTCCAGGATGATTTGGCAATAATAAAATATATTGATTTGCTAATTATTTGTTACTTAAAAAGCGTTAATAAGTAGATCGCTATTCTACATGAGAGGTTTCAAAGGTTATATAGAACTTGGCATTGATAATAAAATTATTAAATTGTTATTAAAAAATTTATAAATATTTGGTGTGACATGAAGTAAACCTAATGAAGTGTAAAAATCGACCCATATGTAGCTTGCACTATTCTGCAACACAGTTTGAAAGGGTAAAACTATCGAACCGTTCTTCACCAAATTTTTAATTCATCATCTTCATAGTTCTGGAACGGCTTTCAATAATAATAATTTAAATGTACATTCTTGACTGCCAGAAACGAGGTTTTCCACACAATCTATCATATACTTTTATGGTTAGAAATTGAAGTTGAAACAAATGAAATCAATAAAATTATTTCTGCAGAATAAAAATTATTACCAAAACGCAATATCTGTCCTTTTATATATTGTGTATAAATCATGAGCCTTTTGTTGTAAGCATAGATAACGCAGTCCATGATCCGCTAGAATCCCTGTCCATCTGGATTACCAATTCATAGATTAAAGTTAAAAATTGGACGTCTAATTATGCTTTTACGTTGTTTTCAACCACCTAATTTCTGTAATACGTCAAAATATCATTGAATAATTAATGCTTATTAATTGCGTGTTACAATATAAGAAAAAAAAAAAAACTTCAATTATTTGTTAAAATTATCTATTCGACTACTTCAACATTTACTTGACAAACCTTCCAATCAATTACAAAAGACTCATTTACATAACAGTAATGAGAACAATTTGGGTATATGGAGTTGAACTATAGGGCTCCACTAAACCATCCAATTCATCTCGTATTCAATCCTTAGAAAAATCCTAAATGCTCCTTACTTCGTCACAAACAAACTTATCCACAAAGATCTTAATATATCTTACGTTTCTGACTTAGCTCCAACAGGATATCTATCATTTAATAGCAAACACCGCAACCATTCAAAACCATTAGTATCACAACTTGCTTCTCATTTCATTCCAGATGACTTTCCGAAGCGCCTGAAAAGAAGATGGCCTCGAGACCTTCTAATATAGTATTTCATTATATAGAACCGTTATAAGTGCTACGAATGGGTAGTTGCTTTAAAAACAAGTGAGTCATTTTTATCATTATCAACATATTTACTTGATGTGTTATATTTTTATATTGTAAATACAGTTGAAATTTTAATTAAAAAAAAAAAAATCTAATTCCTTAACTTAAAAGAGCGGGAATGCTGAATGCCGGAATACCGCGACGGAGGATGCTAGTATATTTACATATTTATTTCAAGTATAAATAATATTTAAAAAATCATGCAAAAAAAACATTAAATAATTTATCAGATTTCTGAATACCCCGATGTAAAATTAATAGCCTGTACTATTCCATGACGTCAGTTGTAAATAGCCAGGGAGATGTATGGTTGGAAAAAAGTTGGCCCTAGCTCGGGACTGAAATTTGAAAGACGCGATCCATCACTGGTCAAAGCCCGGGGCCGGAGAGTGCGGTGCATCCAGAGCCGAAAATAATCAGAGCTCCAGCTCCCACGTACTGTGGCTAATCAACTGGCAACTGGCCTCATCAATCACCTTCAATCGCTTCGTCGATTGAGTCGTCCCTGGCTCCCTACACAAACAAACCGCAGTATTGCTTACATTTTGGGAAATTCCAGACTGATGTATTGCAGGGGGCTGAGCGCATCCAAATCATGGGATAATGTTACATGGAACGGGGTCGAGTGGCTATGGAAGTGATGACCCGAAACCGTTATTATTGGCTTCATATCGGTTAAAATTCAAACCATTATCAAAGACATTACCGAATTGTTGGCATCACTATACACAGTACAATTACTGTACATCCCCTTTCAGAAAACCGTATCTGCTTTATCCTGAAGCAATGGCATTGTTTGGATTACAATTTTTATAGATTTCTAAATTGTAACACATAGTTATTTACTGATATTTTATACCTATAGGTTTGTGTTGATTCCACTGATACTTGATAAAATAATCAGCATCAAGAATCGATTCCAATGAACTTATTAAAATCATTGAAGTTGGTGCAATTTTTTTGCTTATAAGTACTTATAAAAATAAATGCAGCCAGAAAATAATATCATTTCATTAAAACTATTTGCTATTCATAGGGGACGTTATGTTCCACAGTAAAAATTATACCTCAATGTACTAAACCTTGATAATGGCTTTCGATCTCAGATTAACAATATTAAAATAAGTGTATAGAACATTAGTGTATAGAAGCTACTTCAATGTTTAGTATGACATGTTTTAGAAACACATTTGATTTTTGAATGATTGAATTAATTTATTTATATATTTATTTTCTGGTGCCGTATACCACCTCATTTGGTTAGAGACACCGTACTCAGAGTCTTTTTTTTTCATACATCAGAGAATGTTTTCTTCCTTTTATATTTTTTGGCATTGTCTGAATTCTAATGAATTTATAAATAATAGATAATAAATGATATTTATTTGAGGTACGCATGATGATATAGAAGGATCAATACAATTAGGATTGATGAATTAAGTGCCACTTAAGATTATTTTATTTGAAAACTAGTTTCGAATGCTAAACGTTCATCTTCAGTTCTAAAACATACAAATTTTTTTCAACACATCAGTACTATGTTACATAGATTATATATACTAAAGTTTTTTAAAAAGATTAGACAAGAAATCAAGCATAGGCACTCACCTTCGAGGTAACTAAAACACTGAATTTGTGAGAAGTAAAAGGGGGCAGGTAGGTTAAGTTTTAGAAGTTTTAGATTATCTAAAACTAAACCTAAATTAGTTTTTAGTTACCTCGAAGGTGAGTGCCTATGCTTGATTTCTCGTCTTATCTTTTTAAAAAATCTTTAGTATATATAATCTATGTAACTAGTACTGATGTGTTGAAAAAATTTTGTATGTTTTAGAACTGAAGATGAATGTTTAGCATTCGAAACTAGTTTTCAAATAAAATAATTTCAATAGAAGTGGCACTTAATTCATCAATCCTAATGATATTTATGTCTTGCATTCTTATAAACTTTCTAATTTATTTATTAAGTTTTTTTTTTCTATATCGTATATGGATTATTTTTTAATTTATTTTGAATCTGACACGATGAATCTGACAATCGATTATTTATGAATCGTTTAGCCACTCGAAAAATAATCTCAATAGTGGCACGAATTCATCAATCCTAATGATTTATGTCTTTGCATTCGTATGGACTTTCTAATTTTTATTTATTAAGTTTTTTTTTTTTTCTATATCGTATATGGATTATTTTTTAATTTATTTTGAATCTGAGGCATCGGTATCAAGGATCGACAATCGATTATTTTGAATCGGCCATCGAAAAATTGTAGTACCGAAACATCACTAATATATATATATATATATATATATATATATATATATATATATATATATATATCTATAATCTATAGAACCCTGTTTTTTCCCGTTAATGGTTATTTTTACAAATAATTTTTTCTCGCATTGGGATTTATCAGCACTTCAGCACAGTATGTTGAATACTAACTTAAATATTGTCTCGGATCTTTATTCAGTCACAAACCTTAGTGCTCATACGGCTCAAATCTTGCTAACCAATGCTCCTTACTTCGTTACAAATAAACTTATCCATAAAGATCTTAATGTCCCATATATTGCTGATTTAGCCCAAACCAGATACCTATCCTTTCATGGTAAACTCCATAACCACACAAATCTACTAGTCCTTCAACTTCTTTTCCCATTCTTTTCCCGATAACCCTCCGAGGCGTCTGAAAAGAAGATGGCCTAGAGACCTTCTAGAGTAGAATATTTTTTTGCTACTAAGTGCTACTGATGAATAGTTCATTTCAAGTTTTGACATGTTATTGTAATCATACTCAACCCATTTACTAAATGTATATATTTTGTACAGTTGTAAATTTCAATAAATGAATAGAAAAAATTAAAACCATTAAGCTAACGTAAAGGATTCTTATCTATTATTCTTATCTAACGTAAATAAAAAAGTAGCTCATTAACAATTATTGCTAATATTTAACAAATATCATTTATATTGATCCATTCATAACTTCATGCCTATTGGAATCGTTGCAGGCAATTGCCATTGACAAATATGTATGTTTTGGGAATAATTGGCATGGCTAATACCACCTTAGGTTTCCGAATATACACTTTATACAGAAATATTGAATATGGTGAACTATTTCGCACGTATCTTTATATACTCATTTTATATAAAAAATATAACGAACTATTAAAAATTGTAATGAATATTATTCGGTGAGGAAGAACAAAATCTGAATGGGCGATCTATGCTTGAAACACCTCTCAGTTAAAAGTTTTATTTTATCCTATACTCAGCATAAATAATATATTGTTAACTCGAATTTATTTGATCCCTAATGTTTACGGTATTTAGGGAATAGTGAGAGAAATTTATGACAGACTCAGCGCTATTGAGGTAGACTATTCAGATAAGAATCCTAAGTAGGCCAAAGGGTATAAATCATTTTTACTGACTGAATACAGTAGCCGAGATAATGTGTGATAAATGATACATAAGCCTTTGTGAGGGGGGGGGGGAGAAAATATTTTGAAAGTATTTTTTTAAAGTTTAACGGCTAGAATATTATTTTCAGATTAAAATGTCATAAAACTGATAAAACTGATCAGCCAAGGGATAAAGTTTAATTATTTAAATGTGTTTTCACTTACAGCTTCAAGAATTCAGTTTTAATACTTATTATCACTAGGATGAATTCTATCTACGTATGTAGATATTGAGGATTTTTTTTTAAAATTAGGATGTGAAATATAGAAAGAAAAAAAAAAGGCTTTAAATTTATAAATATATCATTGACACTATCCTTTATTTGTTAATTTTATATTTGTTTTTTGAATAAATACTACAAGCTGCCTTACTCAAGGAGGATTTGTAATATGTATGACAATCAATCCATTCATACAATATGTACAATGAAAATATAAATAAAAATAAATAAATACAAAATAAATAAATAATCAAGTAAAATAATATTACGAGGTAAAATGAAAAAAAAAATCGATTTCTCCATGACTGGGGAAAACAATAGATCACGGATATGTCTATATATGTATAGTCTACTGCGTTTCTCAATTTTCATTTTAGAATTAAAAGGATCAAATCATTTAAATCAATAAATAAATTAAATAAATAATTAATGATTATTCGAAAAAAAAAAAAAAAAAAACTGAAAGAAAATACGGGTTCCAAACGTGTCTTTTTTCGTTCAAACCAATATAGCTTTTACACGGTAGGTCCTAGTGACAAATAATGTATAAAAAACGATATTCTTCATTAAATTTCTGATAAGGAAACTTTCGGTTTGGAAACTCGATGGTCGAGCTGGTTAGGGCGAGGATCTCAGCGCGCTTGGTACTGAAGGTCCTGAGTTCGAATCCTACCAAAGCTGGTTGAAATCTATTTCGTGGTGGACGCACGAAATAAATCTTTATCTTTCCAACGTAGCTAGGAATAGGTTGGTAACCTGTAGCATAACCCATCATCCTTGACCTAGTTGGAATGCATAAGGACGTTCAGTCCAAATAAACAAGGGAAGAAACTGTCGGAATTTATCGATCCGAGCAACATCAACAGAGCTAGAGTGTGTCAAAAAAGCCCCAACACTTGAAACATTGAAGCAAAACGAGACCTCTTTCATTCAAACTAATATATCTCCAAAGCGGTAGGTCCCAGCCACAAATCGTATAAAACAAAAAATATCCACGTTTAAATTTCTTATTAGGGAACTGTCGTCAAAGTTTCGATCCGAGAAAAACCAACGAGTTAAACGTGCCAATTTCCAAAAATTTTGAAGATGAAAAACGACCCCAAGCGAAAAGACACATCAATGTCCAAAAAAAAAAAAAAAAAACTTTAACTGTACGAGATACGAATTAAAATAAATAATATTATAATATAATAATCATGATCGTATAAGGAAAAAACTAATATAGAGAAAGAAAAAATAAATTGAATAAATGACACTATATATCCTAAAGTTTAGAATTTCAAAGCATTTAATTACAAACCCAAAAAAAGATCCTCATGCTTGCTAACTTATATTGTTTTTTTCTCATTCTTTTTTTTAACTTTTATTGTTTTTTTTTCTCATTCTTTTTTCGTTTTTTTCTCTCGGCTTTTTCTCAAAAACCGTCCAATTCATTTCGAAAATTCCATTAAAAATCTGGGAATAACTTTTGATCATCATCATACTTGGAATAACCATATTTTTCAAATCACGAGGAAATTTATTTTATTCTTAAGCAACTTCCTCATAACCGTGATTCATTACCATTAAGTACCCGACAACTTCTGGTATCATCACTCGTTTTTCCCAACTTTCACTACGGTTGCATAGTATATGGAGCATTGTCTGATGAGCTTGAGATGAGAAATGAAAGAGTAATGATCTGTTTTATTAGATTTATTTTCGGGATCTCCAGACGTTCTTACATATCTCACAGGCATTCTGAAATAGGGTGGCTTTACCCCGGTTTCCGTCTTCAATACTTCCTAGGTGCACTCATATTTTAAACCTTAAAAACCAAAAAACCCACCTATATCCACGACCTTACTCTGCGCCCCTCCATTCACCTCTTAAATACTAGGGCCAAACCCATCAACGTGTACACTCCGGCGCATTGAACTGCATCCTTCGAGAAATCCTTTATTATCCGTGCTTTCTCTCTTACTTCCTTTTAACATCATTTATTTCTTTACCTCCTTAATTTTCAATCTTCCGAGCATATGTGAAGCATGAATATTTATGTAATATACATTATTTTATACATAAGATGTATCTATCCTTTTTTCAAGATTTCTCATTTATTTTTTAACTCATAATTTAATTATTAACCAATCTTCATAATTATCTATTATTATTATTTATTATAATTAATTATCAAAGCTAGACGATTGTCCTATGTACTGTAATCATATGTTATTCTCAGGGGACAAGTAGTCCCAGAATAAAGTTCATTTTCTTCCTCTTCTTCTATATATCTTATATTCCAATAATCCTACATAGATAAAAATTTCATATAAATTTAATGAGAGAATAGATTAAGGTAATTTAAAATCAACGTTATAACGAACATTTTATGTTAATAATATAAGCACCATATACAGCTAATATACATAGGTTGATAATAATTATATTCTAAGAATTATATAAAGGTTAAGTATTGAAGACATGAATACACATATCAACAATGAAGACTAACGCTTTTCCTTCAGGATATTTTCTCAGCGGAAGGTAACTTTATCAACATCCTATCATAATACCGCATATCGAATTTCGGTTACAAAGTATGTGCCGTTTTAGAGATTCATAAACTTTGTGCGACGCATTAAGTAATCGGAACCCCTTTAAGTTTGGAAGGTGGGATAATATCAGCCAAGAAGTTCCTGGAGGGTTTTGTTAACAGAGCTTTTTGATGATGGTGGGAAGAAGTAATTTTCCAACCTTATTAGAACTTTTATTAGAAATTGTTTTAACTGTAAGTAGTTCGCATTTTCGATTTATTAGCCGATCAGAACGCTCTTTGGTTCATATGCACTTCTTCTGGACAATTTGTCTCCGGCTGGATTTGTCTGGAAAAATCCCTGATAATCCATCTCCATTTTACGGACATAAAGAAGAAAAACTAGGCCAGATTGGGAGCACTACCGTAATGGAAGAGCTTTACAGGTAGCACAAGGCGCCTAACCTCCCACGCCTGCCTCAGTGCCTCCTAAATTATCCTATCAGGGCTGGAAGGAGGCATGCCAGAACTGCTGCAAGGATATTATCTAAAACGACATCACTAATACATTTTAATAGCACTTTGTCCCGATACGGTGGCTTGTCTCGATAAGCGCCATCCAACGGTGTCTCTTTCATTAGTTGTTATCTTTAGGGCATGTGTCTCACCGAATGGACAAATTGCTCCTGAACCTTTCCTTTTTTTTCCCCCCTCTTTCTCTCCTATGCTTTATTTTTATCTTTAGCCATTTTTTTTTGTTTCCGAGCTTACATATAATCGATTGTACTCCCGATTATTACATTAAAATAAATATTCTAAATGAAATTATAAATGTTTCATTTAAGGAGATTAATATCAAGTTATTATATTAAAAAGGCATAACTCCTCATTTGCTTTATTCATTAACTACATGTTTCGGAGCTTGTCATGTTGCTCCATCTTCTGGTTACTGTGATATTCTCACTGACCAGTGATGAGATGACCAGTGAGAATATCACAGTAACCTGAAGATGGAGCAACTTGACAAGCTCCGAAACATGTAGTTAATGAATAAAGCAAATGAGGAGTTATACCTTTTTAATATAATAACTAAATGAAATGAAATATTAAAATAAATGATCCGATTAAAAATATAGATAATTGAATTACGCTTTAGGGTTTCGTTATCTCATATCTAGTCTTCAAAATCCTAAATCCTTCGAGAAATCTTTCTAGCATTGTTTATTATTAAGTTTTATTCCCAACATGCTCATATACGGACTTTAAATAAATCAAAATAGGAATTAAATGATACTTATTGAACTTTAAATGAATTTGCTTTTTTTTTAATATATTGTAAAAAAAAATAATGTAGAAAAACAAAACCAAATTAGTATTATAAACAGTGTTCTGCTGAAAATATCGTTTGAAGTCATTAGAAACTTGATTTTGTTTCATCTGTAGTTTGTCCTTGGCTATAATTGTATTTTTATTTTTACTATAATTTTGTCATTCTATTTATTAAAATTTTGTGTTTAATTTATTTTATTTCATTATTGGCATGTATTTATTATTGGACCAGGGTTCCGGATACTAACAAACTAAAAATGATCTGCCCTAATGCTCAACCATGGCCACTGCTAAACGGCTCTAGGAGTGATGACTAGGCTGCACATCCGATACACAAGACTCACACACCAACACCTACTTCAAGGTACATCACAGCCCATGTGTTCAAGGTGCCATGTTCCTCTATCACTGGAGCACATATTTAGTAACTGCGGCCTACACCCCACAGCTGGAACACCCCTCTTCAACAAAGACCTGGGAACAATCCTCAAAAATTATCAACCAGATGTTGTAATGTTCCTCAGGGATTGCAGGATCATTAGTACAATTAAGATAAACTTGAATCCACAATTTGGTGCCTCTGGCCATGTTGCAGTACACGGCACCTTAAAATAAATAAATAAATATTCTATTTCATTTTATATGTAGTATACATATATGTTTCTCTATTTTTTTTTTTATTCCATATATAGTCATCCATATTACTTGTTGCGCTTAGGTGAAATTGTAATATTTACGCAATAAATATAAAAGCTTACTTCTATAAAAAAAAAATTAGTAACATCTTAGACCAAGCTTTTTTTAACACTGGGATAATGAACTTGCATTGACAAATTAGTCTGTCGTGTTTTATCGTAAGAAGTATAAACAGATTAAACTCTATAAAAAGCCAAGGAAAAACAAGGAAATTTGTTTTTAGTAATAGAATTTTATTTACCGAACAAAGGTTTGTCCACCCTATCTCATCCGTTTCTCCGAATTCAAGTAAAAGGGTGTAACAAGTCGAGAACAGTTCCTACGTTATTTACCATTCTTCAAAGGGAGCACACGTTCCCATTCTGTCGATCCCAATATAGGATATATGAATACTACCCAGCCTTTATGCCATCCCTGGCTGCCAATATACTCAACTGTCGCAAAGCTAAGGCGCCCTTCCCAGTAGTGAAGCAGCCGGGGAGAAAATTGGTGGATCGGATCAACATCATCCCGGATCATCTGGAAAGATGATAAAGGTGATTTGGATATTGAATTCTGGTAAGAGGCGGAAGAAGGACTGATAAACATGTGACCCTACCGTCAAAAGCCAATCTTCTATCAATGGAATAAACAACATTTTTATAAAGATTGAATAGTTATTAACATCTGAAATAGAAAAAAAAAGTAAAAATCTGATAAAATTATTTATTTTATTTAATAATGTGAGCTTATTATTTGGTTTGAAGGACCATATTCATTCTTAAAATTAAGTAAAATACGGTTAGTATTAAAAACTATAAACCGAACCGATTACAAGAATATCGATGAATCAAATAAAATATTTTTTTAAAATACAGTGGAACCCCGTTATATCGACCACCGATAAAGCGGCTCCTAGCATAAACCGACCCTTTTTTGCGCTAGAAACCCTCTTAATAATCTGATCTTTTGAAACATCTCTCCTCGCATAAACCGACTATTTCTGAGAAGATAATGATCCAGTGTTTCCCAAACGGAACCTCGTGTTTCCGATAAGTAATTTGTAAATATTTTTCTAGACGGATGATTCCCTTTTCTCTCCTGGTGGTTTGAAAAAAAAAAACAGTTTGATCTTAACTTCCACAATGTTAACACCAGAAAAAGTGTTACGAGTGTTACGATATCTAAAAAAAAAAAGAAATTTTGTAATATCGTGGAAAAAATAGAGGCCTTTGAAAAAACAGAAAAGGTTGAGCGACTTGTCAAAGTAGCTAGAGATTTAGGAATAAGCGTTACTACTATAAGGGCTGGAAAAAATCGAGATCAAATAATTTCTTTTAGTGCGTTTTCAGATGACCCAAAGAAATAAAAAAATACTAAGAAAACCTGCATCGGTGGTATTGGGTGAAGCGGTTTTGTTTTGCCAAGAAATCAAATCAATTATGTATTAGTCATCTTAAATGTTTGTGTTTTTTTTATTCATTATGAATATTTTGTATACATACGTATGTATGTATTTAAAAATTTAGTTTCACAGTTTCATTTAAACTAAATAAATTGACGTTGTATTCTAATTTATATATTTCATTCACCTGTGAACATATGTAAGTCTAATTCACCAGTGTGACAGACTCCGTTTAATTCTTTTTATTGAACCGACCTCACTCCAATCTCCAAACAGGTCGATATAACGAGATTCCACTGTATCAGTAAGATCCAAGGTGCAAATATTTGGAAAACATTGAGTAACAAACCAAACTAAAAGCTGTTAAAAAAGGAATAAAATACGAAAAAATTTTAACTACAAAAACTAGAAGAGAATAAGTTATAACTAGACTTAAAAGAGACCATATACGACTTACTCATTTCTATCTTATAACAAAGGTCCACAGAAGTGCGTAACATGCAATAATATACAATTAACGATTAGACAGATTGTAGAGGACTGCACTCGATTGGAGTGTTATTTTTAGGAAACATGACTACAAAGATACTTCCTTACTATTCTTGGTGATAATATTAGGTTGATGCAAAAATAATGCAGGTTTTTGGTATTCAATAAAAACATCGATTGTTTTTCCAATTGCCTTGAGATGGCCTACAATTGTTGACTGATCCACATCGAGTTCTTCCGCTATTTCTCGAGTAGTTTTGATGGGGTCAGCTTCAACTATTGTCTTATCTGGTCGTTGTCAATAGCAGAGGGACGGCCACCTCCTTCTTTGTTTGAAAGGTCAAAATTTCCACTACGGAATTTTTGAAACCATCGCTGCGCTGTAGACTCATTAATGGTACCTGCCCCCCAAACTTCATTAATATTTCGAGCCGTTTGCGCAGCACTTCGACCGAGTTTGAACTCATACAATAAAATTTGCCAAAATCGCTCCTAGACGTCGTTTTGTCTTGAGGCACTGAATGGACTGAATTAAATGTAAAAGAAAAAGAAGGAAAGTAAGCGAGATAAATAGGCTTTAAATTGATGTGTATAACTTAGCATTGTGGATTAGTTTTGTTTACACAATTGGACTTAATAATAAAACGGAAATAAAATCCTGCATTATTTTTGCATCAACCTAATAATAATAATCTATACTATTGAAGTGTAATGAAATGAAAAAAAATAATCATTATTCTGGGACATATTGTCCCCTAAGAATAGCAGACATGTATAATAACGTTGTATAATAGTCTGGCTATCTTAATTTCAAACGAAGATAATAATATGTATAAAAGATGATATATGGGTGTACAATTGAAAATAGAACTTTGTGATAAACATGAGAAAAGAAGAGAGAAAAAAAATAATAATAACAATATGATAGGGATGCAGTCAAAGTAACACCACGTCAAAAAAGAATCCTTTAATACGTGCCAACGTTTCGACCTGCGTTGCAGGTCTTCTTCTGTATTAAAGGATTCTTCTTTGACTTGGTGTTACTTTGACTGCATCCCTGACTATCTTCTTCTCCATTCATCATCCAGTCAACCATACTTTTATCAACAATATGCTATATAATAATTACAATGCGTTCAGAAAAATAAAGAAATATAAGAGGATACATATATGATAAATATAAAAAAATACTATTATATAAAAGGACAAGCCATTTTTCGTTTGTGATCACCAAGCGTGAAAACTACTGAACCAATCTGTACCAAATTTTAATATTATCTTTATAGTTCAAGGAAGGTTTAGCAACAATAAAATCAACTTATTTTCAATTAATTTAGTAATGAAAAGCGATAATATATGGATAACAGTAGAGTTTAAAAATTGACCGATTTACATGAGAGGTTACAAAAGATAAGCTGTTACATATATTTTTAAATCGATAATAACATTTTATATTATTTACTTATATTCAATTAAATTTTTAAAAAACATTTAGATATGTTGTGAGATGTGTGGATACCAATGAAGTTTGAAGATCGACTGATTGTCGTAAGCGCCATTCCGCAATTTAATTTACAATGGTAAACTGATCCCATATGTACCAAATTTTAACTACATTATTTTCAAGGTTCTAGGAAGATTTAGAAACAGTTAAATTTACAATATTAAAAATTTTAATTAAATAAGGGTTTGCCACACTGTCATATATTTTCATGTTTAGAAATTAAAATTCAACCTGATAAAATCGATAAAATTATTTCTGCCGAATTGCCTAGTCAAAATGTCGATACTTAGCTTTTTGATATTGTGGGTAAAAATATGACCATGGGCTTTTAGTTATAAGCACTGGTAACGCAATTTATTATCCGCAAGAGTTCCTCTGTACTCTCTGTCCATCTGGAATACCAACTGATACATTAAATTTTAAAAAAAATCATGGTCTAATTATGGTTTTACGTTATCTTCAAACAACTAATTAGTAAAATTACAACCAGGTTAATAGTTACTGCTAAGTCTGAAAAAATCATTGAAGAAATAATACTCCATTACATGCCGCAATACAAGATTTTTATAGATAGCCAAATAATGCTTAAATTATAACTTAAAATTATCTTTACTAATGAGAGCGGGTGAAACCACGACAGGGAATGCTAATATACATATTATAGTCAAATCCTTCAAAAAATATAACAGCAATATACTCATTACTATTTAGAGAGGCAGCTTATAATATTTGTTTAACCGAAAAATATCTATTTAAAAAAAAAAAAGGATTCAATGCCAACTGCTAATTATCAAAAACGAAGGTATTGTTATTTTTTTTTTTTTTTTTTTTTTTGTGTAAACTATACTACAATTGTTAGCTCTACAATAATTGTTTATATTAGAAGGTCTCGAAAATACCTCATTGATAAAAAAAAGAAGAGAAAGTGTGAAAAATCATAGCCCCTGTTGCTGGGTGGTTCCTTATCAATCGTGGAGGATTGTTGGAAGACCAAAAGAAGACATTACTCAGAATGTGATTGTGGTACTGTGAAAGGGACTGGCCATACATCACGTAGCAAACGCTTGATTAATATATAATACAGGAACGTGCCCCAAGGATAATTTACTGGTTATATTCCCTAATCCTGTGGATTATCCTTTCGACACGTTAGTATTGAAATTGTTTTTTTTTTAATTTTTGCCTCCAAAAACTTGAATTTTTTTTAAATATTAATAGTTTCAAAGGTGTAGAATATAATTTTAAAAAAAGAAGGATCTGATCACAAACATACTGATAAATATCTGAATTTAAAAATGACCCTAACATTGACAAGTTATAGATAAACAAATATAATTTAAAAGTAGAAAAAGTAAATTGTTCCTACTTAATGGTATTAGGAAAAAAAAAATGATGTTACTTTATGATTCCTTAATATAGTTGGTTTTAACCAAAATACAAAGTTAATTATTAAAGTCTAAGCAGAAGAATCATTTATGAAAGGCAATTACAATAGCAGCACCGCACTAAAATTTATCCAGGATGTAAATGATATTTTTTAGCTGAAGTTCTTATCAGACAACTACTCTGGTAATAGACAAACAACAAAATTTGTTTTAATTTTTAATTTTTTTTTTCATATGATTGAGAGATACTTATATAATTTTAGATATATGATCATTTCAATTAGACTATACCTCATCAGGCCATAATTAAGGAAGACGAAAATTTCAATGATTATGATTCTAAACATTTTGAGCCGGCGACTATGTCACAGAAACCTGCTCTAAGACTCGTGACACACCTGCCAAATGTGTATTATGCAAAGAAGATCACGCCGCAAATTATAAAGGCTGCATAGTATGACTAATTTTAAAACGCATGTATCCTATCCTAGATTCCCATCATGTAATCCCAGATCACCAGTTTGGATACCGAACATCACACTCCACCATCCAGCAATGCCATCGTGTGGTGGACGTTGTCTCCTCCGCATTGGAGCGCGGAATGTACTGCACGGGAGCCTTTCTCGACGTGGAACAGGCCTTTGACCGAGTCTGGCACCCAGGACTGCTTTACAAGCTCCGCAAATTCCTTCCTTCAACATACTTCCTAATTATCCGTTCCTATCTGAGTGATAGAACTTTCAGAGTAAACCATAAAAATTCCTATTCTTCCCTCTTTACCCCATCTGCCGGTGTTCCTCAAGGTAGTATCCTAGGCCCCGTCCACTACACGGTTTATACAGCTGACATTCCAACTCATCCTACCACTGTCCTCACCACTTACGCTGATGACATATCTGTGTTATCAGTAAACAATGATCCCTTCATTGCCTCCCAAACACTCCAATCCCATATCCTAACCCTTCAAAAATGGTGTCAAAAATGGAGAATCAAAATAATTTCACCAAATAACCCTTCGTCGTAAACCCACGACTTCCTGTCCTACAGTATCCTTTAATGATATTCTACTAATCCCTGTTGAACAGATCAGCTACCTAGGACTCCACTTGGACATACGTCTAACTTGGAATCCACATACAAGACTAAAACGACAAGAAGCTGCCCGTCGTTACAGACTACTTCAACATTTACTAAACAAACGTTCAAAGCTCCCAATTAATTACAAAAGACTAATATACATGACTGTGATTAAACCTATCGTACGGTAGGATTAAAGGACGTACGGAGTTGAGCTTTGGGGCTCTACTAAACCATCCAATTCAACTCGTATCCAATCCTTACAATCCAAAATCCTTCGGAAAATCCTCAATGCACCTTACTTTGTCACCAATAAACTTAACCATAAAGATCTTAATTTTCCATATGTTGCAGATTTAGCCCAAACCAGATATCAATTCTTTCATAGTAAGCTCCATAACCACTCAAATCCCCTAATTTCTCAACTTGCTTCCTACACCATTCCTGATAATCCTCCGCGTCTGAAAAGAAGATGGCCCAGAGACCTTCTAGTGTAGAATTTTTATTAATGTGCTACAGATGAGTAGTACTTTTCAAGTTTTGTCACGTTATTGTAACAGTTAACAGCACATTTACTTGATGTACAGTTGTAAATTTCAATAAATTGTTATTTAAAAAAAAATATATATATATTTTGAAATGTTTGAAAATGAAAAATAAAAATATTTTGGTTTTTCGTCTCTATCAGATCCTGTAAAGGTGATTGATTTCAAAGAATTTGTGACGTATTTACCGCCTCATCGTTATCCCCGAGAATACTTATTTATATTTCTTTTGATTTTCCGTTTCTTACGAATTTTTTTTTTCGAATTATGAACACAATTTGGACATTGCTGCTAACATGACATTTTTTACTCGTTGAAGTATGCTAATGACGCAGAGTGTATCAGTGAATAAACTCCCAATGACCGTTTTTATGTTGTTTTTTTTTTTATTCTTACATTCCGAAAGCTCATTACCAGTTTAGTTATTGTACCTTTTACTAACGATTATTCTGATTGTTTTTTTTTTCATCAATCCATCAACTCAAATAGAAGCGATTCTCTAGGATCAATATTTCGAATATGAAGAAGAATTCATGACCAATACTTAAGGTGATTTTATTTGTCTCTAGGACAATAATTACTAACTTTATTACATAAACTTATTTCGAGTATATAAGATGAGTTCAGAGATTCGTCTGCCCCAAAAATAGAAGTCTGGAACCCATTTTAATTTTAAAATATTTTTAATATCATGAATAAATTTCATTGAGTTACTGTTTAATTTTTTCATGGATAAATTTTCAATATATATTTATGAAATTATAAATATAGTCATCAAATTTTAGTAAAAGAGTGGAGATATCAATTGAAAGATTTTCTCCGTTGGAAGAACTTTAAGTAGTTTGATATAAAAAAAAAAAAAAAAATTGAAATAAAAAAAAATAAACAAAAAAAGAAATTTTGATTTTCTGTTCCCAAAACATTATGTATATTTAGACTATTCTTTTTAAAACTGGATTTAAATTAAATAGCTGAAATAATCTTAATTTCTTTTGTAGTAACTATTTATTCAATTGTATGACATTAAAAAGAATTAGTAGACTAAATTCTAAATGTTCATTTCATCACATGAATTAATTATCAATCATGAAATAAAACGAAAAAATGTTCATACAAGTCCATGCAAAAAATAATATCGATCTACCTAAAACACTAAATATTTTACAAAAAAGAGAGTTTTATTAATGGATATAAAAATGTTAGTTAATACTATTAAATTTGTGTGTATAAGTGATTTATAAATTTAATAGTATTTAGCAAACTAAGAGAAAATAACAATATTCATTAGTTTTATTTCTTCAATAAATATTTATTCAATGTCTATTATCTAGAGACAAGGTGAGACAACACCAAAAGAAATAAAAGTTTAGCATAAATAAAGTATATCAGAAAATAATTTTAATATTCATTAGTTTTTGAAAAAGGTCACTTCCTATCTATAGATGTATGGTGTAATGTAGACGATATTAAATTTTGTTTCTTGAAATAGAAGAATATGCATTTATTTTAAAATGGTTTATATTACTTTATTTAGATTCAGGTTGATTGATGAGTATCACTTATCACAAAGCATCTATGATACCAGATGTAACGATGCTCCAATATTCAGCCTCCGAGATCACTCTCAGTGATACATTGCAAAAAGACGTATTTATGATAAATATTATAAATAATACATCTTAAAAGAAACATAAAGTATTTGAGATAGAGTTAGGTCCAGATTTAGAGATACGAGGCGGGCTATGATATACTCCACCTGGCCGCACTAAATCCTTCCTTGCCACATTTTATATGGCGGACGACAGATGCGGCGCAACGATAACGTTGAAAAAATCTTCCTCTCCTCAGTTATAACTTAGTCTCGATGGGTCTTTTATTTTTCTGTTAGGTCTTCAGGGCATTCGGAACGGGCGTTAACGGAAAAGAAGTGACACCAAGAGCTGGCTTTTACGGCCTCGAAATTAGTCTGACGAGAGCAGGAAGTTGTCCACTGCGTCCTTGCATCAGCCCTCAATTATCTCCATCTTATTATGTCTTCTGCCTGGAAATCTTTCCTCAAATCGCTTGCAGAAGTTGTTAAAAAGGTTCAATTATAAATGGAATTTCTCACTATTTCGTTGATATGCATCTTTTTCGCAAGACTAAATTGAGTGACTTTATCACATGGCGTCTTCAAATTGGATAATTCATAACATTAGAGAAAACATTTAATGTTTTATAAACTGTATTTGGGGATTAAATATATACATTTAAAAATAAACACTTAAACTTACTGAAACCGAATTAAACTTTACAATTATACAGAACAGCTAGAAATACAAATATTGAAAAATCCAAAATTTTCCAGACCAAAGCATTCAGGACTGTCCCAAAAGAACTCTGCAACGTTAGTAAAATAACTTACATGGAAATCCCAAAACACCCATAAACATGTACACCACTAAATACCAGAAAAAGCCCAAAGAAGGCTGAAAAAGAGAAGGATTAGTAAGCATAAAGGTGTAAATTAAAAAAAAAAAATTATATTTATTAATATTATTGTATTGTCATTTATAGCTGTATACGTAAATACACCCAGTGAATTATAACGTTTATAATGACAAGTCAATGGTTTGCAAAACATACCGATTGGTAGAACTTCAATTAGAGTTCTATATTAAAATGCTCCGAGGCCATCTTCTTTTCAGATTCAGGGTTATCCGGTCAAAGCAACTTTGAAAAATGTATTTTAGTGGTTAAGGAGTTTTTAACAAAAGGATAGGTACATAATTGTGAATAAGTTTATTTTTGCGAATTTGAAACGTGGATAACATATTCATTAAGAAAATGCGTGGAAATATGATTAAATAGCTTGTAAATAAGCAACACATTAAAGAGACTTTAATAAGCTATGTTATAAAATAAAATATATTATAAAGTCCCTAATCCACCTTCTTTTCTGATGTATTGGAGGAATTGAGTAGGAAACAAGTTGGGTGACGTGTGTTTGAAGCAGGCCATGGAAGAGAAGGTTAATTAGCAAGGTTAAATTAACAATTAAAATTTATTCATAATTGAAGGGTTTGGTGGATGAAGGGCTTATGTAACAAAACAAAATTTTGAGTAATTAATGTTTAATTTTTTTTTTTTTTTTTTTTTTTTTTTACATTTTCCTTTAGCAGAAAAATGTTACATAGCCCCCCCCCCCCCATCTTCTTCATCTCTTTTTCTAGTTGTTTTAAAATGTTCAGATTTCACAACAAAAATCCTTCATCCAATGAACGAGATAGTATTTTTAAAAAAATGTGACATAACCCTATCATCCAGCAAAACCTTCCATTCATTGTAATAATTTATATTATTTCTTTAATTTAATTTATTTGACGCTTTCTGGTTGATAAATTAATATTACTTAAAGACTAATTGTATTTTTCTATTGATGCTTTACAAACTTATTTTCCTGAAATCAGGTAGTTTCTGGGGAAGTCAATACCTGTTTAGTTATTAAGGTAAGAATAAAATCATCTCATTTCCTTATAATAGCTGTAATGGTGATATTAACCTAAAATAAATTTATCATTTTAAAATTCTGATAGCATTTAAAATGATCACTTATTCTATTGAGTGGTAAGTAAATCAACTAAATTTGTAATGAAATTAAACTGAGATTATATCTTCATTCAAAATTTTATTTAGGAACAACAAAATTTCTTCGAAACGAATTGTATGTACATGTTATTTGTTTGAAGACAGGAGAAAGCTGGAATACGTCTACATCCCCTTTCCTTTGTGGAGAAAATGGAATAAGCATTATTACGTTATGGCATTGCTACATTCGACATATAAAAGTCCTCTGGAATATAAAATATATTTTAGGTAAAAACAAATCCTTTTGTTATTTAAACAATATGAGATACCCATATTTTCTGAAATCAACCTGGAGGTCCTATCTACTTATTTTATTCCTTCTTTGATTATGGTCACAAATAAATTTATAAATACACACAAACAAATAAATAGTTTTACTGATTGTTATTTAAAGGAAAAACATTAAAAGATTAAGAAATTTTATTTTGATAAATTTCCTAATTGACCATTATAAAGGGCAATAAGCAATAGTTCTATAATGTACAAATCCATTCCTAATATTCAAACAAATAATATGTAAAGACATATATGTAAATGGATAAATGCAAAATTAGGAATAATTAATTAAATGCATTCAAAATATATATAAATATATACACAATATTTGTATTTAGGCCTAAGTTATGCAAGCTAACTCTTCGACTCATACCCCAAGTAGGGTATGTTGATAAGTAAAGTGAGAGCGCTTATGACGCTAACTGTCCCAAAATAATTTAAATCAGTTTACAATATATTTATCATTTTTATAACAAAATTCATTTTTTTTTAACTGTATTGTATGTATATGTAATTTATTTTTAAATGTATTATACATTAAAATGTATAATGTAAGAATATGCCAAACTCTATGATATGTTTAGAAATTTTAGATTTTTTTTAATGCTAAGAATATTTAGAATATTTAAAGAATTATCATATTTTAATTAACTAAAACTATATTTGAAATATATAAAAAATCCATAATTAAAAACCCAATTTAATTATAATGCTGTTACTTACTCATTCCTATGATTATTACATGGTTATTTAACTAATTTTGATTGTAAATTAATATTTAGTATTAATAGATAAATAGGTTAACATTATAGTCATTATATTTATTTAGATTATTTTTATAGTTATAGTTGTTCATTAATTAATAGTAATTTTTAAAACATTTATTTGAAAATTATTTTGCCACATGACCATAACTAGTCTTGGCTATGCCTATAACCGGGACAACATACCCATAACTGGTATTTTTAGCTTCTTGTAGAAACATTTAAAAATTTCATTGAAAGGAAGCTTCAGTGTATTTGTCAATTTTACATTCAATGCAATAAACTTTTGAGAATTTAAGTATATGGACAAATTGTAAAACGAAATTTCCTTTTAAATCGACAAATTCCCTTAACTATGACCATAAATAGTGATTTATCCTATATATATATATATATATATATATATATATATATATATATATATATATATATATATATATATATCGAATATAACTTATTAATACATTAATATTTTAATATGTTCGACGAAAAGGCCTAAAATACTTTTATTATTTCTGTCTGGCAATTCAAACTCTTGAGTTGAAGAAACATCAAGATAACACCGAATCCATTAGCTGTTGATAGGAAGTGTCGATCGAATAAAAAATTCACCTGACCTGAGACGTTTCGATATCTGTGAATATTCATCAGTTGATGTTATAATTACCAGAGGGTAAGGAGAATCGAATTAGGGACTGCTAGAGAGCTGATGGAAGGAGATAGGAATGTTTGTCCAGAGATGTCAGGATTACCCCGACACCGGCCAGTCCATGTTATCATTCATCAATCAATATTGTGACAAGGAGGGACTGAGACAAAAAAAATGGACGGCTTCGGAAAGGCCTGTAATTATATCGGGCTCTGCGATGAAGCCATTAGTTGTGAAGTCCAAGTCAGGCTGCCGCGCGGGTCTCCGTCCTTTACATAACTCAATCTCACTTAAAGCTTCTTTGTAACTCAGCTAAAGCTAGTAATACAGGTTAGTTGATAACTTCGAATGTTTTTTGTGATAAATGAAAGAAGTAAAAAAGTATTTGAAAGCTCTAATTGGACGAGATAATCTTTAATAGAGTAGTTTCAAAAGTAAAAAAAAAACATTAATAACTATCAGGAAAGTTCCTTGTTCCGTCAGCAACATAACTCTGCATATTGAAATATGGACATTCTGCAAACGATTTCACTATAAATTACATGGACATCCCAACACACTTGTAGAGGACATATCCACAACTTACATTCTAGAAAACACACAGAAATGGCTGAAAAGGAGCTTGATAAAGGATCTCCTTAACTATGTTACAAAAAAAAAAGCAAGTTAGGAAGAGATGCAACAGGGTTCTTTTCTCCTCATGCTATAACTCCAGGGTATTTCAGTATCTCATAAAATTAACTGATTTGTAATCACTTTGATTGACACATGTGAGCAGAGATTCAAGTAAATGTCAGCAAAATTATTAAAATGATATGTCAATAACATATAAAGAACTTCTCACAAGTAGCACTTAAAATAAAATTTCTTCATGAGAAGGTCTATTGGCCATCTCCTTTTCAGACGCCTCAGAGAACTATTGGGATTGAGCGTGAGGTAAGTAGAGAGTATATAGCGGAATTGAGTGCTTATGAAGTTTTCTAAGGAATAATAGGCATCTGGTTTGGGCCAAATCAACAATTGTATGGAATATTAAGATCTTAATGGATAAGTTTTTTGTGACATAATTTTACGTATATTGTGACATAATCCACAAAAGAATTGAGTATTTTACGAAGAATTTGATACCTGAAGAATTGGAAGGGTTAACAGAACCCCAATGGTATGTCCAACTGGGTCTAATTACTGTCGTTTAAATAAATCTTTTGTAATTTATTGGGAGCTTGAGATTCATTGTTAAAAATAAATAAATATTAAAAAAAAAAATTACTTTTTCAGAAATAAGTATTACATGACGAAGTAACAGTTTCCTTTCTGAGCACTAACCGATAGGCCGAACCCACATAACATCTTTACATCGAATTGCTTAATATAGCTTTATAGTCTATAGTGATATATAGATATGTTCCTGCCATAATCTTACTAATTCAGATTGTATTATTGGTTATTTTTATAATCAACCTATAAAGTCATATTGACAGAAATTCTATGTGATTCCAGTTAAAAATCAAGTGATAGATTAAACAAATGATTTGGGAAACAATAGGTATCAATTTTATTTTATTTATTTATTTGAGAGTTTTGGAGCGTAAAACATATAGGTCATCAACGCTCGTCTGTTCTCGATGGAAATTTATCTATATTTTGTAATATAGCTTTTCTCTATAAAGGAGGAATATTACTTTTTCAATATTTTTTTCGTCGTTGCCTAGCGCCTTTGAGATGTTTCGAGGTATTCCAGATTCGGCTAGCTTTTTGGTGTAGTATGGACATTCAGTAAACATATAGTTTATTGATGAAACATTGCCACATATTTCACAATTGGGAGGAGCCTCTTTGGTTATTATGTGAAGATGTGTTATTTTGGAGTGGCCAATTCTTAATCGCGTTAGGATCACTTCTTCTCTGCGATTATTGCGGTAGGAACTGCTCCATGGTTTTATTTCCTTCTTAATAGCCTTGAGTTTACTCGGTGGGCTGTGATCTTTACAATGCTTGCCACTCTTGGGATATCTTCTCTCTATGTGGGCGTGCAAGTTCTAGTGCCGTTAGAAAAGTTTTGCCAGGTCCTGGGAGGGCTAGAGCTTCTTTTGCTGCTTAATCAGCCATATCCTTACCTCTTATACCGATATGACTTGGTGACCAGATGAAGTAAACCAATTTTCCTCCTTCATATAGTTTCTTGACGAGATCCAGAATGCAGTGTATTCCTATGTGATCTGAATACATGTTCATATATATAGGTATTAAATTGATAATGTAATAGGTTAATTTTATACAACAAAAAATATTCTCCATCTAAGTAGGATGTCAACACTAACTGAGCTAGGCTCCTACACTTAAAAATATAGGTTTCATTCGTTTATCTCGTATTAGAGGAAACAGAGTCAAAAAGAGTTCTCTCATTAGAACCCGCCTCCTGGCCAAAAATTGTGTTATTAGTTGAGCTTCTAACTAACAACGCCCTCTCGTTTCCCAAAAACGTATCGCTTTTGATGAAGTAATGAACATGTTCCATCTTAAAAAAAAAAATAAAAATAATAATAAACATAAAAAAATAGCCTGCTGTAGCTAGTATGACAAGTTATTAACCATGACAAGTAAATATATTTCAAAAACAGTACCAGGAGATAAATTAATAATGCATGCTTTCAAACTTCCGTTTCAGGTATCGGTATCAGAAATCAAAAAGGTTGTTACCTAACATCCTTAGTTTATTTATTTCTAAGTCAGACAATAAATGCCAACACTTTATGTTAATAACATCCTCAATTATTTGAGGCTCTTAATCCGTTTTGGAATTCTGAAGAATTATTTTTTACCTAGACAAGTATCACATAATCGACTGGTTATAATATTCGCTAACTAGTAACAAAATTCATTCAGATCAGAGTTCCAGTAGTTTTTTATTCTCAAGTGAAGCCATATTTAATTATTATTTGATTTTATGGAACTGAAAAAAAAATCTCAGCAAGAATTGTTCTAAAATAATGAAATGTTTTATATTTTAAAACATGTATATTTGAAGACAGTTGGGAATACTTTTGTATTAAAAAATTACACTGTATTATAGCCACAGTATTTTTTATATTTTTTGGTATTATTATTTTTTACAGCTGTGTATTTTTGAAGTTCACATGGTTCATTATCAGATAGGATATTTGAGAAGCCGACTTTTGTTGTCTGAGGTTTCCTGAGCACACTTGGGGCAGGTAGGGTAGATAGAAGGTCTTATAAAAAAGTGCTTGTAGATTCCCTCTGAGGCGTTATCATATGACCGTGCATATCAATGGGCACTGAGGGCATTGGTAAATATTGTATTGCCCAGGTGAGCTGGGATATGATTCATAATATGGTTAGAATCAAACTCTCATACATACGAATTTTCTCAAGATCTGAGGATATTTTAGATATACTTACGTTTGCCAGTAACGTTATCCCTACTATAAGTGCATTATAACAAACTTTTTCATATATACAATTAAAACAATGAAATATTTTTAAACAAATTTAGCATTAAATAATATAAAAGATATCAAGGTATTGACTTGTTTTATATTATTGTTATGACTTTCATTTTCATGGTTGTCATAATATATATATTACCTAGATACTTATCTGAAAAATAGTGTATACCAAAAATTTCATTTATATACTACTAGGCAGAAAGATACGTAGTATGTCAACCAAATGAAATCTAGTGGTGCTTTTAATAAGGGGCATATTATAATATGATAAGTTACCAAACTTTATTAAGTAATTTATTAAGTAGTATCAATTCCAAAACATTATTGTTAAATATATGAAAGAAAACATATTATTGTTAAAAATATGTATTTATAATATCATTTATATTATAATTATTTTTTATATTATGTATATTTATTTAATAGTTTTATAAGCTAAATAAACGAACGTCATCGGGCGATCAACTCCATTGCCGCTTTTAATCATCGTTCAAAATTATTCTGACATAAGAAAAATATTTGATAGGTCTGTTTTCGAAAAGAAACCGCGAGTCGCTTTGGCGTGAAAAACATATATATATATATATATATATATATATATATATATATATATATATATATATATATATATATATATATATATATATATATATATATATATATATATATATATATATATATATATATATATATATATATATATATATATATATATATATTTTACATAAGAACTTAAATAATGCGCATGGCATTAGGTAACATCAAACTGAAAATGTCTTAATCCATCCCGGGGCGACATATACAAAGTAGTGGAACACCGTGATTTAGAGGGCCGTCCGTTTCCTGGATTCCAAGTGGAGGGTGTAAATGGGCCCAATATAGAAGATAGTATCAGGGGCTAGGAGAGACATTTAGAAATAGTACACGACACCCACAATGTCTGATAGAGACAGCGCCTTGTAGCACCTCGCCTGTTGCGATCCGGATCTGGAAAGATCTCGCGTCCAGTCATTTATCAGATGTGGAAGGCTCCCAGGTAGAGAGGTCCACCCCTGAGTGAGCTGTGGCTGGTATAGGTGCCTGTCAGCCTGTCCGAGTGAAGGATACCATCAAAGCAGAGGTTATGGTATTTCATAGCTACATCTTAGATTTAAGCAAAAAAAAGACAAAAAAAAAATAAAAGAAAGAAAGAGAGAAAACAAATACCAAACCAAGCGGCTCAATATCTTTTAAAAGGGATGAGGCCAACGAAGGTGGTCACACATTGGATATGACCACCAACAGATCGTTTTCCACCGTTTCGGTTTCCAGGACCGCCTTTATTTCTTCATTAACCCGCACAGAACTCAGTATATTTCGTTGCAGGGTACCACGCTTACTTAAGTACTGTGGAATAAGTTTATTTTTTTATTTTTTTTTAAATAAATAACTTGAAGTACGTAAGTTAAAAAAGGATCAATACAATTAGGATTGATTATATGCGACTTCTACTGGGATTATTTCAATTGAAAACTAGTTTCGAATGTTAAACAATCATCATATGCAACATACGAAAAATTTCAAAACATCAGTTTAATAGATACACAGATAGTGCCATACATAAATAAATTATTTATTTAAAAAAATTAAAACAATATGAAAAGGGCTTATAAAAGATATCAAGACCTATAGCAGTCTAAGTGTAAGGCGGAGAAAAGGTCAGATTGATAAGTCCTTTATGTTTTATCTTAGACTGGAAAACAAATTTTATAGCTATTTATTGAAATTTACAACTTTTTGCAATGCAAAATATAAAAGCAAAATGCATCAAGTTACTTAGGATAACCCTAAAAATGACACTTCAACTTACCAACAGCTTGTAAATCTACTACCCATTGGTAGCACTTACAGAAGTTCTATATAAAGAAGTATTATTTCTGAAAGTCTCAGGACCATCTTTTTTTCAGGCACCTCGGAGGGTCTGGAATAGAATGTGAAGCAAGTTGTGATATTAATGGATTTGGTTTGGGTGAAATCAACAACATATATAACATTAAAATCTGGATAAGTTTGCTTATGGCAAAGTAAGGAGCATTAATGATTTTTCGAGAATTTTGGATTGTAAGGATTGAATATGATATAAATTGAACGGTTTAGTGGAACCCAAAAGCTTAACTCCGTAAGTCCAAATCGGTCTAACTACTGCCATGTAAATCAGTCTCTTGGAAACGGATTTAAAATGGGTCTATTGGAAATAATTATGTGGCCATTTAAAGAAATATCTGGATTGATTTTGAACGATTTTATTTTATTATGTGTAATGATTTGCAAATATTTAATTTTAGACTGTTACAGCTTCACTACCATGTTATTTGTGAATGTATGATTATTTTCATTTAAATGGATAGTGAAGTTGGAATATTGGCGTCTTCTTTTTTTAAGCCATTATAAGTCCCTTTAATCTTTGATGTACTGATCTTCCAGTTATTACCATATATTTAGCTTTACACCTATTATACTTTATTATTTTGGAAAGGGTCTATTTTAAGTAGTTTGCTCGCTTCGGAGTGGTAATTTTGATTTGGAAAATACTTCTCGCTCCGGTCGTTCTTCATTTGTTGATGACAGTAAAATTTAAGAATTATTCTCAAAACTATCCGGGATATTGACAAGACACTTAACATATACTATAAAAGCAGTATTGAATTCTCTATTAAAAAAAATAAATAAATAAATAAACCAGGAACTCATTTTACAGCCCGACATTTAACGCTATAAATTCAGAATTCAGTAAAGAGTTAATGTACATGATTACAGAGGAATGGATAACAGCTGAGATAGTTGAATATCACAGTCTTATTTTTCTTGATTTAAGTAATTATCAAAGTATTTCCAGATTAAAACTTTGATTAAAAAGATACAGTGCAATAACTAATCATGCAGTGGCACAACTCGGATCCTCCGCAATCCCAGTGCAACGTCCAGATCAGATCTAACATTTTCGCTGACATTTCCAGCCCAGATGCTTAGGATATCCTGACTAATTGCCGAAGAGAAATGAAAAAAAACGCCATGACCCAGGACCAGGGGGTAATGGGTTCAGTCGAGGTAAAACGTGAGCGGGAGGAATCCACTCCGGGAGCCGGCGGGTTAATGGAACTTTCGCAAGACGCCGGCCCGGCTTGCAGAACTCACATTTACATAACTTACAGATTAAGATGGCCGAGGATAATTGACGGTTGGGCAAGCCATTCTGTCCACGGGCTCTGTTTGTTCTTCTCGGTCATTTAGTTCTAGCTGCAGCGTAACATCATCCTTGATATCTTTATTAACTGTCATAGTTCCCTTCATCCAGAAGAAATTATATACTTTTCCGCATAGGTTTTACGGCTTAACGTTCACTTCTTCCCCTTTCCTTATTGTTTTACACAGAACATGCATTAAGTAATCTCTCGGTAAGTACCGTGAAGAAGCTTAACAACGATTTAAACAATCGTTTAATTTATGTTAAAGAATCTGTCTGTATGGAGGAAATAGGAATGCGGATTTATCAATAATTATTCATCAAGTTCGGTAGCAAAAAGTAATTAGTTCCTTTATCACACGATTTCCGTAAAAGCTTAATAACAGACATTTTAGCAATATGCATACGTAAAAACCATGGCAATGATAAATATACTAAAGTTGTCCAAACAACAATGCACACTAAACTTTCTTCTATATCAGATAATTGATAAATATTGACGCTACTAATATTACCTTGGTATACTTAGTGTATTTTATTATTTATGTTTTTTATAGTTGAGAGAGCAGCGCTAGGATCTTTTAGGGTCTAACTTGTCATAACAGTAGGGAGACAGTCTTGATTCAAGGATCCTTAGGGTGAGAAGTTATTCTGTACGAGTATGTAGTGTATGATAGTATTCATAATTTTAATTATATATTATTTAACTTTTATTATTGGTTGTTTGCTAATCTTTTTTTAAATATAATATTCGTTGTTCATTTAAATTTTAAAAAGCACATTGTTTTTAAATTTACTTTTTTACTAACTTAAAAATTTCGGTTGGGATCTAGAAATATTTATTTATTTAATTAATTTCAATTAGCGTTCATAAATCAGTCAATAAGGATCATTCTTGCACACGGGATTTTATTAAGAACCAGATTTTTTTTTGATTTTTTTTTAATATGTCAAAGCATTTGACAATCAAAGAGTTTGCAATATATATACCATTACTCGTACCACACAAAAACATGATTAGCTCATCAACTAAAAGGGAAGTGCTTAAGGAGTGAATTGATGAAGGTGATAGGTAGATGATTTTAGAATAATCTATTTAAATATACCAATGATAAAAGTATTTATATGATAAAATTCGGCCGTCAAAAATATAACGTTAGCTTCAGCTGATTGGTAAAAAATGATTCTTTAGATGTTATGGTAATGTAATAACAGTGAGAGAATACAATTTCATTATCAATCTTATTGCTGCAAGTAAAGAAAACCGATTGATTTTATAATATATAATTTTTATATAAATGTTTATACGTTGAGTAGTTCTTTTTTACAATCTATTGGGAAGTCATTTAAATCGCCATTCTCCTAGTTTTATTCATTTTTGGATATTATGTCTATGATTGTAAATATTAATTAATTATTTATAAAAAAGAAAGAAAAAGCATGGGAGAAAAAGATGTGAGAATACAAACAACTAAGCTCACCAGCCTTAGTTGTTTGTAGTCGTATGACTAGCAAAACATAAATTTTTTCACTTTTTTTTTAGCATTGTCTATTCAAAAGTTTTATTAATTTATAGTTATTAAAAACCCAGGAACTCAAATCGTAACAATAAAATAAGTAAACAAATACTAAAAGAATTAATTTAAATTTATTTCGTGCTTTTACTGAAGTTTGTTTGTTTATTTCATGTAACGTCACTTTATGCTGCTATGGCTAATCAGACGATGCTACGGTGGGAGTCCTAAATTTTGCCTATCTAGGTATAATTAGAATAGGGATCTTTAACGTGTACCTGACATCGCACAGGCTCGGGACCCAATTTTACGTCAACTAATTGGTGTTTCTTTTCAAATTATTGACATTTTACTGTTAAAATTTTCCTTTACGTTTGCTAGATGTAAATATTCCAAACTTTTGTAAATTGTAATAAATAAATTAAAATGTTCCCATACATATAGTATTTCAATTACGATGCGTGGTTATGTAGTGTAAAGAATAAATTTTAACAGTTTATGATTTTGATCTGATATAAAACGAAATATATTCTGCAATTCTGATTTTTTCTAACTGCAATAATTTAACATTTTTTTTTTCAAAGGATTCACAACCCAGATGTAAATAATTGTTTACGTATTTATAAACCATTTATGTAAAATAAATTATAATATTTTTATATTTTATTAATGCTTTGTAAACAATTTTATGTTAAATTTAAAAGAAATTAATTAGATTGGCCAAATATAATTAATAATAATTACATAGACAGAAATAAAAATTATTTCTTTCAGTACACAATTTAATTACTTTTATCTATAAATTATAAACGTTTTAAGAATTTTTGTCTTAAGAATAAAGTTTTCGGTAAACCAAGCGTTTAGAAATTGAAAACACATCAGAATTGGATTTTTTTTTCTTTTGGAAATCAACCAAATAGTGTACATAATTATTATAATCAAATAAAATTATAAACTAAATAATAATTAGTTTAGTTGTTTACTATTAGTTTTGGAATATTTATAAGCGATTAATACTACCTTTCCCCTTTTTTTTAATAATTGGTAATTTATAATTTAAAAACATTAATTACTTAAATTATTAGGTAAATTTTCTTAAGCGGAATAAATATTTATATTTGTCTTTTTTATTACAATTTGTCGTTTTAATTCGTTATTATTTGGTTGTATGTATGTTTGTCCGATGGTAGTCTGTTAGTCTGCCATACCTTACGAGCTCTTCTCTTGATTCTGATCAAATCCCTTATATACTGGTGGATAGTTGGCTTGGTAACTTTTCTTGGTTTTTAGAAACTGATGAGGACCACGCAGATTCCTGAATGCATTTTGTGAAAACGTCAACAGCGTCCGCAGATTTCTTTCCTGTTTTCAATGAAAATTGGAACGGAGAAGTTTTTTATTTAAAATTGTTTCGTAGCAGTCCCATTAATGTTTCCCTTGGATGAGTGTGGGGCGTTCTTCTTTCATACATGGCTCTTCAAACAAGATCAGTTGAATAAGAGAATGATCAGAACAGAGTGTCAGAACTAGTTCTAACTGTGTAAGGTAGTACGGACTGTAGTCCTTTAGTGATAAAGAAGTCAAGTAAGGCTGGTGTCTTACGTCTCGATGTAGGCCAGTATGTCGGAGAATTTGGAGTTATAGTGTTAAAAGAAAGCTTATGGAGAGCAGAATGAAGGTTTCTACCTCTTGGAGTAGTTAACCGTGACCCCCATAGTTGATTTTTTGCATTATAGTCACCTCCTGCTATGAAACATCTTCCAAGCTTTTTAAAAAAAGCTACAAAACATGTCAGAGGTCAGCGCATACCGAGGAGGACAGTACACCGCTGCTAATGTTAGTGTTATTGTGCTGTGTAAAGAGTTATAAACTGGTTGCTTGGATGTCTTGTGTATTGAAATATGTTTAGAGTGTGGTTTGAGACATGTTTTGATGATGATGGCAGTCCCACCGTGCGAAGTATTGTCTGGGTGATCGGTCCTGTAGATGGTGTAGTCCGGTATGCTTATTTTATGAACGTGAAGTGAGGGGGTTTCTGTAATAAAAGCGATGTCGGTACGTTCCTCGTGTATGTAAATGTCAAGTTCTGTTTTATGTTGAAGAAGTCCGTTCGTATTCCAAAGAAGGATGGACAAGGAACTCACAGTTAAATAATTAGGGTCCATAAGCGGGGTTGAAGGTTGTCTGATTTGTGTAAGTTGTTTGGAGGAAACCAAAAGGGGTTCGATAAGGTATTCTAAACCATTTAACAAATTCAATATTTGGGGAGAATAATTATCTGCTGGGGCTACCGGCTGAGCAATGTTCTGCCTCATACCTGACATGAACGCATTCTGTTGCTGTCTTCCTTCAGGAGCTGGACAGTGTGTGGAGGTTTCCTTGCTGCTGCATTCTTGAAACTAGTTGAATGGGCTGAGGTTTGCTGTGGGTCCTGCTGCATTCTTGGATCTAGTTGAGTGAGCTGAGGGTTGCTGTGAGTGCTGCTGCAATGGAGGAGAGTCTTGTGCCCCAATTGAGATAGAGGTAGATTGAGAGGGTGCAGACCTTCGATGATGGAGAACTCGTGAATTTCTCATGTTTCTTAACTCCTTCAAGATTTGACATCCTCTGTAGTTCGCAGGATGTGCGCCCTGGCAATTTGCACATGTAGCTGGGTATCACGCGTTTTCTGGCATGAGGAACTTGCGTGTGTTTGGCCGCATCTTACACATTTGGTGATGTGTAATTGCAGTAGGTCTTAGTATGACCGTACTGTTGGCACCGATTGCATTGAGGTATCATCTCTTCTTCGTGGCTCTTCAATTATTAATCGAGTGTAGAAAATGCTTTTAATTTGGTAGATATTATCATTGTATGTTCTTTGGTAATATCAACGAAAAACATTGGTAAAGGTAGTTTTAAACCTTGATATCACATTAGTAAACATAGTTGCCTCATAACCTTTACTTTTAAGGCATCAATGATAATTGATTTGGGTTGAATGATGTAGGTTTTTTATTACTACTCTTTGACATCTATCTTGGGGTAGCTGGAACGTGTGAAATTCGGCATTTTGTGTTCTAAGTGAATCCACTATAGCACGATATGATTCCGGAGTCTCTGGGTTGATGCAAATATTTTTTGGTGTGTTTTTTAACTGAAATGTAGATGGGGCCATTATCTGTTCTAAAAGCCAACAAACGCTGGGTAGTTTTCTACTCCCTTTTACGAAAATCGGTGGAGGTCTAGCTATTGGAGCAGTTTTGTTCTGACCGGTTGGCTATATTTTGTGAGTTATCACTTAAAATACTGAATTTATTGTGAACAGGGGTGATAGATGGGAGGTTATTTGGCTTCTTTTGCTTCCATGGTATCTCTTTCTATTTCTGAGAGACGTTTACGACCTGTAACGATTCCTAGACACCTTGTTCATTTTGAGAATTGTTTTCGCTATACTATCCGTAGCATCCATATTAGAAATGTTTGTTGATGATGACGCTGCTTCGGTCATTTTTTTTAAGTGTCCTATCACACAATAAAAAAGGAAAAAAAAAAAAAAAAAAAAACTTATTCAGAATGTCACTAGTATCTTCTACAATTTCATTTTTCACAAATAAAAGATCATTTTCAAAGTTATTACCAGTAAAAAAAAAGTAATTTTAGGAAAATATAACCTTTAACAACTTTTATCACTTTAATCACCATATGATGTCCGTAAAGGACAATTAACTCAGACACTCCAAATAAAATAGATTTGTAACCTGTTGGATATACCGTTTTCCCTCTCCTCCTATATCGAATACACCAACAATAATGTTAAACAATAATAACAAATTAAAACTATGTTTTCTATGATTTTACATTTTTTTTTTTTTTTAAAGTAATTACAAAATACATGCTAGCTAATTTTCGTGTTGAGGATCTATTAAACAAGTATTTTGCTAATTTTAGTTCATTTTCTTACGGCATAATAAAAGTACTTCTTAATAAAATTAGTTAGTTATAATTTATTTAATCCTGAATCACCTTATTGTATTTTAATATTTACAACAGCTTTATTTTTATTTTATTTTTTACATTATCTTTTTTAGGCCTTTGATTCATCAAGGAGAACTGGAGATTTATCTGGATAGATAGCTTTTGTATGAAATAATAATGCAAAAGTTAATTGTATTTTTTAAGTCAAAACGGGATGATATAATTTACAGAAGATCCTGAGATAATGTCATGACTGGTAGCTTCAGAAAGACACTTGGCTACAAGAGATCCTCGAGAGCTATGTAAGATCATACTACTACTCCTAATAAATAAACCACACCAAAACAAAAAATAAAAAAAAAAAAAAAAAAAAAAAAAAAAAAAAAAAAAAAAAAAAAAAAAAAAAAAAAAAGAGAATATATACTTGTCAAATGATATATCTAACGTCAAAAAATAAATGAACAAGGGGGGAAAAAATGGAACAGATATAAATCCATAGCTATCCCCATTCAAGTGATGGAATTCACCTTTTTTTGAATAGAATAATTATTTCAGAATGGAATCACAAACTTTTGCAAATAAGAAAATTATAGAATATATCACGCTCCTATATATACCAGGAAAATGTTGAACTGGGGGCACAAGTAAGTAGTATTAATGAATGGTTCTAATAGGAGGCGCAAAATTAACATCATAGTAGTAACAAAGCTGCAAGAGAAGAATAAGGTAAGTTTACTATGAATCATTGTAAGCTGTTTAGATACAACTTATAGCAATTCGGAAGTCATCACTTAAAAGCCGAGGGTACCCTATGTAACTCGGGTTCGAAATGGGTTTCAGAGAAAACAGTAATCTTACAACGAGAATTTTAGTATATACAACCTTGATATGAGGAAACTCAATAAGAAGGGTACCTTTGATATTGAATATTCTGAATATCAAATAGTCCACTGCATATTCCAGGCGTTTATGACCTTTGTAGTTTTACGCCTATAAACAATAACAAACAATAAGTACTGCATATGTTCATGATAATATAAAAGTAAATAATACAAAATCCAATTACATTACTAACTCCTCTGAAAGAAAAGAGAAACTGCAATACCTAATCGATATATGAATGCAATAACACCAGATTGAGGATCATAACCTTAATAATTATGATCAGAAATAATAATTCCCTATATTTTTATAATAAGGTGTTGGTTTATTCTAAAATGAATCTTTGGCTTCATTTAAGTAAATACTCCCCTTATAATGGTATTAGGTTTAATCAATATTTTAATTAACAATAAAAAGCTTATGTTCTGGCTTAAATTAATTTTTGTAAATTTGGATCAAAAATAAAATTTTACTTCATAGTTTCACATGTAAGGCAGACTAATACTTACTTAACATCATTAAATTGTGAATTTAATGATATTTTATGAAGGAGTCCAATTAGGCTCTTTATAATAAACTATTACTTTCATTAATAATATAATGCTATAATTAGGATAAGATAACTACTATAATAATTATTATTTTTATTTTGGGTTATTCTTCATAAATTCTTAATTTATTTGTTATAAGGTATTAGGCTGGGGAGTAGGTGTGAGCAACTGAATAAGTGAAACCACCTTAACTATTCCAATTTAAAATGATTTGACAATGGAGATAGTTCTTCTGAGGTATTTATTACAACTAAATGTTTATAATTTAAGATGATTATCTAACTCTCCCCGAGGAAGGAAAGTTGTTTTTAATCCTTGTAGGTTAACATTTCAATACTAGCTGCATGGATGATCTTAACAATTTAGAAAATTTCCTTGAATACTTACGTCTTCAAACTTAGTCCCATTGCTCTTTGGGTAAAATATCATGGGTAAATACTTAGTTGAATGGCACGAACCAAACGGTAATTTCTTTCATGTAAAAAATGTTCTGGCAATCTCCTGAGAGCTTCTTTTACATCATCATCTTCATGTAAGCAGTCATCATGCATTAAACCTTAAGGGTTGACAAATTATAAAATTAAAAAAAAATCAGAATTATGAATTCCATTTACCAATCAATTAAAGACCTACTACTCCTAATTAAAAAAAAAAAAAAAAAAAAAAAAAATGTATCATTAAAAATCATTTATAGCAGTTTAGAAAATTTAATGAATATTATTGGAATACTCTCCATTTTTTTTAATGCCACTAGGTATCTCTAATGGCTTTTAGAGCGCAAACGAAATTGTGAACTAAAATATGGAATCTGTTGAATTGAAATTAAAAATTAAACGAAATTTCTCCAGTTTTCAAATTAGCTGTTTAAACTTTTTAAATCTTTTGAGACAGAAATATTTTTGAAATAAAAAATTTGAACATAAATTGGTGGCATTCGTGAAGAAGTGGATAGCACAAATTCCCTTGAAAATGATTAAATTATTAACCTTCTAAGAAGGATTATTTTTATCCGCGCAAAAAGAAAATGGTTAAGTTGTTCTTCTTTTTTTTTTTTTTTTTTTTAGTTCGGTGCAAATGGTGTTTTTTCAAAGTAATTACAGGATTTAGAAAGATCGCTCAAGTTTAATAACAAATTAACAATTTTGATTTTTTCAATATGAATATATACATGTGGTTTATTTTTTTTACTATGGAACTATTGAAGATGTAGGTAGTTTGGGAGTGCAGTCATGGAAACACAATTTAAATATTAATTTATTGTGCCGACGTTTCGGCCTACAATTTATGGCTTCATTTAGCTAAT